>CAMOHE010055092.1:0-37686 GCA_946598075.1 Artocarpus hirsutus
ATAATCCTATGGCTGCAAATAATCTCGCTACTTTCCATTTCAGTTACTTTCCCAATTTGAGGCGACAAGTGGCGAGAAGAATCAGCTAATTGCCTGATTATTGTCTAGTTTCCTTTTCTTTTACAAAACATGTGTTTACTTTTATACTATTGTAAGGCTTTTAAGCCATTTAGGAAACTTACTTCATTTGCTTTAGATTGAGCATCTTTTTTGGCTGGTAATTGATTTGCCCGAAATTCCATGGGCAATTAGGAGCTCAAAATTCGCAAAGGGGAACCACTATATATTGTAACGAATTTCATTCAATAAGAATATAAGTTTTACACACAATTTGAGGTTTAATTCTCTTCGGTTCCTAAACAAACTATTCGAACTTATCGAAAGATTCCGTGGCGTTCAAAGACTTATCAATCAGTCCGTCCATAACTGATTGTGGCGTCCTCACATACCAAGGTTCGTGCTTCTTGTTAGGCATCGGGTCGCGGTTCCATACTAAACCGATTTGGAATTTGATCTTAGAGACCAATTTTGGTTAGGGTCGCGTTAGTTCTTGGTGTGGTTTGTATCAGTATCTTAATCTTGAGATGAATAGTGGGCCCATTGTCTTGACTTATATCTTTTGATGCACCAAAGGGTGGCAAACACGTTTTATGTTGGTATGCATGTCGTACATTGAAGGAATGGCCCTTGATAGGATGTACCTGTTAATTATAGATATAGAATCCATAGCTCCTCTTTAGGGGTAGATGATATCATTTTATATGCATTATCCTGTAATTGAAAAATTAGAGCGCTCAACCATTTGGATACATAGGTGCAGCCGAAAGCTATACTGTCTTTGGATGGTAAGTTTTCTGATGGTGAGATAATGGAACGTAAAAGAAAAATAATCGGGAAGGTAAGACATAATTAATCCTTAATTCGATTATAGATAATCCTATAGGGATACAATACATTATGATATGCCATGGAGACTTAGCTATACGGGGTTCATAATTTTATATAATTCGAGAGTGTAGATCTAAGCTTCTAGTAGAGTAGCATTAGAGTTGATAATTATGAAATTTCTATCTGGGATATTAGGTTTCATAATTATCAGGAGTTTAAACTCTATGGGTCCATTATGTCCCCTTTGCTAGCTCATAAAAAATCTTGTAACGATTAGTGTAGAAAAAACCAACCAAACCTAAACAACAACCTAAGGGGCTTCATCATAGTGGGAGGATCGGGTGTCAACACAAGAGGTATTTGTTCAATGGTGAGGCCTTCTTAGCTAAACGGGATGAACATGGCTGTGATCCTTACACTTATGAAGATGCTATGGAGGATGCTGATTCAAAACTCTAAACAAAGGCCATGAACACAAAGATGAAGTTTATGGAGACTAATTGGGTCTGGAAGCTTATGGATCTTCTCGAAGGGATAAAACCTATAGGGTGTAAGTGGATTTACAAGAGGAAAAAAGGAGTGGATGGATAGGTTGAAACCTTTATGGCTAGACTGGTAGCTAAGGGATACACGCAAAAGGAAGGAATCGATTATGAAGAAACCTTTTTGCCTGTAGCCATGCTTAAATCCATCCGCATTCACTTGTCCATAGCTGTAGCTCTCAACTACGAGATTTGGCAGATGGATGCTAAGATGGCCTTTCTAAATGGCTATTCTGATGAGTCCATCTATATCGAACAACTAGACGGGTTCAAGGCTAAGGGTCAAGAGAGTAAGATTTGTAAGCTGCTAAAGTCAATATATGGACTTAAGCAGGCTTCTTGTTGTTGGAACATAAGATTTGATCAAGTGATCAAGACTTATAGGTTCGGACAAAGTGTGGATGAACCATGTGTGTATAAACATATTAAGGATGGGAAGGTGGTTTTCTACTACTCTATGTAGATTATATTCTACTAATTGGCAATGACATTAGAGCATTAACATTGTTCAAATTATGGTTGGCCAAGCAGTTTTACATGAAAGACTTGGGTGAAGCTAATTTTGTTCTTGGTATTTAGATCTTTCGAGATAGGAAGAACAAAATGATAGCTTTGTTCCAAGCAGGCTACATAGATGAAATTCTTAAAAGGTTTGCAATGCAGGATTCCAAGAAAGGTGGGCAACCATCTAGGTCAGGAATTACTTTTTCTAAGAAAAACACTCCAAAGTTTGACGAAGAAACATAATACATGAAGAAGGCGCCTTATGCTTCGGCAGTGGGTAGTCTTATGTATGCCATGCTTTGTACATGACTGGATATTTGTTATACGGTTGGGATTGTAAGTCAATTTTAGGCGGATCTGGGATTGAACATTGGGTTGCAGTCAAGAATATTTTCAAGTACTTGAGAAAGACTCGAGGGTATATGCTTGTGTATTTGGGTGAGGACTTAACTCCTCTAGGATACACTAACTTGGATTTTCAATCTTGTCTAGATTCGAGGAGATTGACTTTTGGTTTTGTGTTTACTCTGGGCGATGGTGCCATCAGTTGGAGGAGTGTGAAGCAAGATTGCATTACGGATTCAACGATGGAGTCTAGGTATATGGTAGCTAGTTATCCTTTGAAAGAAGCAGTGTGGCTCCACAAGTTTCTTAGGAATTTTGAGGTAGTTCCTGGTATATATAAGATGGTATCATTGTACAAGAAGAGTAAGCATGTTGATCGAAAGTATCATGTAATGAAGGACTTTGTAGAAAGCGGGCATGTCGTTGTTGCAAAATTATGTTAGAGGACAATTTAGCTGATCTTTTCACGAAGACACTTATTGAGAGAGTCTTCGAGAGTCATGTAGAAGCTAAGGGGATGTGAGATTTGTCATATTTACTCAATTAATGCAAGTGGGAGATTGTTAGACATATATGCCCTAAGGAGTAAAAATGTAATATGTTTTTGGAGACATTTTCATCAATAAAGAATTTATTTATTATTTATATACAAAATCTTGTCCTCTTTAAGTTCATATTTGTTGAATGTATAATAAGCAAATAAAAGTCTGAGACTGTCAGTCTAAACCTTTAGAATCAGGCATATAATACACAGATTATGCAAAAGACATGATTTTAAAGGTGACGGCCTAAATTATAAGATCTGCAATCGGGAGAATAAAGTTGGGCGCTTTATTCATATAAAGATTGTTATGTTATCTCTATCCCTAACAGGAGATGGTTTGTCTTGACCATTGGAGATGGACTCCATAAATAGAAACATTGGTATATTGACCTAGGTAATGATGTGTTGGATCGGGATATAAAGTGAATTGATTTGGATAAATAATGTTGTCTCGGCAAATCGATTCATTTTAAAGAATCATATGTATTGTATCTTAATCTTGAGGTGAATAGTGGGCTGTTGTCTTGACTTATATCTTTTGATGCACCAAAGGGTGGCATACACATTTTATGTTGGTACGCATGCCGTACAATGGAGGCTTGACGCTTGATAGTGTGGACCTTTTATTCAAAGATATGGAATCCACAGCTTCTCTTTAGGAGTGGATGATATCCTCTTATATACATTATCCTGTAATTGAAAAACTAGAGCGCTCAACCATTTGGATACATAGGTATAGCCGAATGGTTTACTGTCTTTAGATGGTAAGCCTTCTGATGGTGAGATAATAGAACGTAAGATAAAATAATAAAAAAGGTAAGACAGAATTTATACTTAAGTCCATTATAGATAATCCTATGGGGATACGATACTTTATGATATGCCATAGAGACTTAGTTTACAGGCTTCGTAATTCTATATAGTTCGAGAGCTCAACTCTAAGCTTTTAGCGGAGTAGCGTTATAGTTGATAATTATGAAATGTACATATGAGATATTAGGTTTTATAATTATCGGGAGCTTGAACTATATAGGCCCATCATGTCCCCTTTGCTAGCTCATAAAAAATCCTATAGCGATACGGCGTGCTTTTCTAATAATTGGTGACTTGTGTCAAATTATCAGATTAGCTAAAAATTTGATAGGATCAGATAATTCATGTCTGTTTAACAGTTAAATTAATTTTGTGAAAATTAATTCAAAATAAACTTGTTAAATTATCGGGATTAGATAATTCATATCTGTTTATAGTTTGGATTAATTTTTAATTAATTCAAGATAAACTTGTTGAATTGTCAAGAATATTTATTTTCTTAGAGATTATCTAGATATGATTGTTCTAATCAAATAATTTGTCTATTGGGTTATTTGAATTAAAATAAAGGCTTTATCCTCAGAACCTCGGGTAGGAAATAAAAGATTTGCATGGATCAATTATCATAAGTTCAGTAGGTTGGTCTTCAAGTTCGGCCTGCCGATGGAGTAAGTTTGGTAGGCTGATATGCTAGTTTGGCCTGCCGACCGAGCGATAAATAGATCATGTGTTTTCACACAGATTTATCAAATATTGTTCTTGGCTCAAATTTTTGAGGCCTTATTTGATGATAAGGAATAACTCTTGTGCCCAACCTTTATAAATAGGGTGTGAGACTCATAAGTTATTGGGATCAATTGAGAGATTAAGAGTGAGATTCTACTGGTGAGACTCTTAACTCCCTGTGAGCTATTGTTCACACATCACAAACTATGGCTTTGGGTTTTCTCAATTGATTGGAAGGAGAGTTGCCAAGTGGAAGAGCTGTATAAGTGTGCCCATGCACACATCGATCATGGATAGAGAATAACAAAGAAGGTCAGTTAGTTGAGGTCTTTTTACAACGTCCTTTTTCTTCATCACTTGTGGGGGCTTTTTGGCAAACAATGTTAGCAAGATTTAGTTAATTTATGTATATAGCATGTCAAACTTGTGTTTTGAAAAATACTTTAGCATAAAAATATTTTTAAAATTCCACTTCATACTATTTTTCCAATAGGTACGCATGTCGGTATGTTGAAAGCATGATTCTAGATAGCGTAGACTTGTTATTCATAGATAATGAGTCCATAGCTCCTCTTTAGGAATCGTTGATATCCTTTTATATACATTATCTCATAATTAGAAAACTAAAACGCTCATCCATTTGGATACATAGGTGTAAACGTATGGCATACTATCTTTAGATGGTAAGTTTTCTGGTGGTGAGATAATGAAACGTAAGAGAAAAATAATTAGGAAGGTAAGACATAATTTATCCTTAAGCTGATTATGGATAATCCTATGGGGATACGACACATTATGATATGTCATGGAAACTGTAACAAATTAATTAAGTGTTATTAGAATATAAAATGGTGGATTAGTGTGCCATAATGAGTATTTTAAACTTAATGTGATCATTTTGTGAAATTTCTGAATTTAAAGTTGTTTTAATTATTTGAAATGATTTTTAGTTATTTCTAATTATTTTAATTGTTATTTTGAATATTTGGAACAAAACAATTTGCCAAGTGTCAAATACATCCCATTTTACAAAACTATGGGTGGCATATGGTTTCTACACAGTGAAACTATCAATGTCTCTCTCTATTTATACCTCTCTCTCTCCCTCTCCTCCATTTGTGTCTCTCTCTCTCTTTCCCTCTCTTTCTCGCATCTCTCTCTCTCTCATGGTCTCTTTCTTTTTCTCTCAAGTTTTTTGAATCAAAATATCGATTCCAAGCTTCAGGTTACTGGATTGAAGACTCGAGAGTGCGATTTAGCAACTACAAGCATGATTTAAAGCTTCGATTCGAGGTTAGTTTTAAATTTTTAAACTTTTTTAAATTTTTTAATTTTTCTTGCATTTTGAAATTTAAGCTTATTTGAACATAGAAAACCTTTTATTCAAGTTAGAGGAACTTAGTAGAATAGCCAGAATCTAAGCTTTGATTGACAAAAAATGGATTTGAATCAAGATTTTTCATTTTTCCATACTTTCTCCATTTTTGGGATTTTTCAAAATTTTTGTTTAAATCTTGTTTTAATGCATTAAAAAGTAATCTACTATGTTTTTCTATCAACTATGACCATTATCCATGCCTGAGATTTGAGAAAATAGGTTGAAATTGAAGATTTGGGCTCGGGGAAGCTGAAACCTGTGCTTGAAAATTTCTAGAATTTTCTAGTTTGGCAGGCCGAACTTGATGTTCGGTAGGTCGGATTCATGAGTTCGGCAGGCCGGATTCATATGACTAACAAGCCGAACCTAGAAAAGTTCGACTGACCAGACCTGGACTTCCGACAGGCTGAACTGCACAGTTCGGCTGGCCGAACCAAGGTGACTGGCAGGCCAACCAAGCATGGTGAGATTTTGTGATTTTTAATCTGTTTTTACTATTTTGAATCCCAGTTGAGATTTTAGCATCACATTATGATTTCATAAACTTAAATGGCACACTAGGACACCATGAGATGATTTAGTGACATAGGATATCTTAAGTTAGATATTGATAGACTTAGTTATTTTATGTTCAAGGTAGTTCATCGATCTGTGGAGCTAACGTATAGCGGACTGGGATTTCGATGTAGGGAACCCGCATGAGTATTGAGGTAGGACTTCTACCCCTCTTCTTTGGTAACCTAGTTCTAAAGGATTCTAGCCTCAAAATGATTTTTATCAAAATATTTTTAATGAATGATTAGAAAAGGGATTTTCACTGACTGTTTTGTAAACAGTAGATTGAGGTGGTTTTCATAATAAACCCCATGATGAATGTAAGTGAAAATACTTAGTAAAAGAGATTTTTTAAATGTTATAGAAATATATATAAGGGCATGATGCCATAGCAGAGATCGGGTCGTGTAGCGTACGACCTTGGGGGTAGGTCCCAAAACCCAACTGGACCACTACGGTGGTGTAATATATATGGTTTGCCAAGGAAAAGAAAATGATATTCTTTCTAGTCTACCAATAAGTTGTTTTGGTAAGGAAAACTTTTATTGAATTTTCGTTTATTTATTTATTTATTTATATATATACTTAATTATTTACTCAAGTTCGTTTTCTAAATATTTATTTGAATAATGAAATTTCTTTTAAAATTTGGTGTTTTAAATACAGTCCTACTGAGCCTTTTGTTCACATTTTCTTTGTTTTCAAAACTTTCCCCTCTAGGTGGATATCAGCTTAAGATCGGAGAAGAGTCCACAGATAGGACATTCGAGCAGTAGGAGAACCCAATAGGTTATTTAAATTATAAAATCAAGGCATGTACAACTTTAACTTTTTCTTTCTTCATTTTGGGCTATGGTTGTAATTTAATATTGTAACTACTATGTGTGTGCACAAAATGTGGGTTAGTGGGACCTATTCTTGCCTCTCCTTATATTTTCATTATTTCCTTATTGTTTATTTTGTTATCCTAATTTGTTTGAATATTATAATTGCTCGTTTTAAATAAAAGGGTTTTTAAAATTATCACATTTTCATAAATAAATTGCTTAATTCTTAAACTTATGTTTTAATTAAATTTCTACTTAATTAACTTAATTAAACCATCATGTCACCTCCCGTACTCCGGGGCGTGACAGAATGGTATCAGAGCTCAAGGTTAAGAACCTTAGGAATTGTGCACATATAGGTACGGTAATGAAATACCACTGACAATCCAAATTTTGTTTTCAAAAGTAAGAGAATGGCACCTAGTCATCGATCGACAGCCGACGTTGAGTTTGGAAATGATGAGGGCATGATGAGGGCCATGTTTGCTGCATTTCGACAGATGGCAGCAAGGGCAAGTTCGGATGATTCTGAGGCTAATTGCTGGCATTCATACTTTAACGAATTCCGATGTGTGTTTGTACCTACCTTCGATGGAAATGGGGATTCACAAGTAGCAGAATATTGGTTAGATTCGGTTGTTAAACATTTGAATACTCTTGGTGTGCCAGCGGAGTATCGCGTGGAATTTGCAGCGTATGAGTTCGAAGGTGTTGCCAATATCTGGTGGAAGCAGGCAAAACGCTTGGAGAATAATGGTAATATTAGTTGGGACAGGTTTGAGGAGCTGTTTTACGATCGGTACTTTCTACAGGGATATAGGGACCAAAAGACGGTAGAATTTTATAGGTTGTAGTAGGGTGATATGTCAGTTTGGGAATACAAGGCCAAGTTTAATCAGCTGGCCAGGTTTGCCTCCTCTGTAGTGGCATCAGAGCATGATAAGTGCATTAAGTTTCAAGAAGGACTTAAAGCCCCTATTCGACGATAGGTGGTTGCCCTGCGGCTTAGGAGTTTTGGAGAGCTTGTGTCATCGACAATTTCTGTGGAAAGTGACTATGCACAGTACTGTGAGAATCAAGCTAAGACGTCAGGAGGACCACAGAGGAGCGACAGGAGGAGCACCAATAGTCGACCGACTCTAGGGAATAACAAGTAGGGTGGCGTGAACAGCACTAGCAGTAGTTCATCTAGATGTGGGCACAACAACCCCTACAGTTTTCACTATCATTATTGCCAGCAGCCAAGACACATTAAGAGGAATTGCCCGATCAGGAGTACTCGTCTAGGACTTCAAGCCGGAGAAGGAGCTAGTCGTCAACCCTAGCCTTAGACTCTACCTCAGCTTCAGTTCCATCAGTTCACTCCTTAGCAATTGCCATACCCAGCACAGGGATACCAGTCGCAGAACTTTCAATGCAACGTTCCTCAATATCGAGCGTCAAGTACAGCCAGTGTGCAGTCACCTCCATCGCAGCAGTATCGGCCAACTAACCCAGGATTTAATAGTGTTGGTAGAGGTAAAGGGAAAGTCCTAGTGCAAATTCACATGATGCCATCAGGGAGTTTAGATGCCCAAAGTAGCAATGTGGTTGTCAACGGTATGATTCTGGTTTCTCAATCTTTAGTACACGTGTTATTCGATACAGGTGCCACTCACTCTCTCATTTCAAGTTCTTTTGTACATGCCTTGGGATTAAAGATAGAAGAATTTGATGAACCCCAAGTCATAGATTCACCCTTCGGGCAGGTGTGTGTAAATTGTATATGTAAAGCCTGTAAAATAAAGGTTGGGATGAGGTTTTAAAGAGTGATTTGATTGTAATCCCTATAAGTACATATGATGTAATCCTAGGGATAGACTGGTTGTCTAACTACAGTGCAGTTGTAAACTGTCAACTTAGGAAAGTAACCTTAGTGTCTGATAGGGAGACGACAATTACTTACCAGGGCGGTGGTAATCGGTTAATGAGTGAGCATTTTGTAAAGACATGCCTTGGAGGATGAAAGAATCTAGTTTGTTATGCCTTTCTTGCGAGTCTAGAAGGAAAGCCTAGTGCCTCGAGAAGAAATGCAGCAATCCTAGTGGTAGATAAATTCAAAGATGTCTTCCCCAACGTGTTACTAGGATTACCACCGCATTGAGAAATCAAGTTTGGTATTGATTTGCTTCCAGGTATAGCATCGATTTCTGTAGCACCTTATCGGATGGCATCAGTAGAAATGAAAGAACTAAGAAAGTAATTACAGGAGCTTGCTGATAAGGGATATATCCGAAATAGTACATCACCGTGGGGAGCACTGGTTTTGTTTGCTAAGAAACACGATGGAACCCTCAGGCTATGAATCGACTATCGACAGCTAAATCAGGTTACAGCGAAGAACAAGTATCTCTTGCCCAAGATCAATGAGTTGTTTGATCAGTTGGGAGATTCATGGTATTTCTCAAAGATAGATTTAAGTTTGGGATATCATTAACTCAGAATTAAGGAAGAGGTCATCCCCAAAACAACCTTCAGCACCCGGTATGGACACTTTGAGTTTCTAGTGATGCCGTTTGGATTAACGAATGCTCCGACAGCCTTTATGGATTTGATGAACAGGATATTTAGGCCCTATTTGGATCAGTTTGTAATTGTATTCACCGACGACATCTTGATTTATTCTTAGACTTGGAAGGAGCATGAGCAGCATCTAGGATTGTACTTTAGATCTTGCAGGAGCACTAGTTGTATGCCAAGAAAGAAAAGTGTGAGTTCTAGTTGACAGAAGTCAAGTTTCTGGGTCATGTCATCCCCGAGCATGGTATTTCGGTTGATCCATCTAAGGTAGAAGCCATAGTGGAATGGGAACGACTGAGGAATGTGGTAGAAATCCGTACCTTCTTGGGACTTGTAGGGTATTATAGGAAATTTGTAAAGGATTTCTTGAAGATAGCAACGTTGATGAGGGCATCGGTAGCACAAGCAAGAGCACAAGGGATGAGACATATTTAGATCCAATTCAAGTTCCCATTGATCCGGTTACGAGAGCTCGTGCGAAGAAATTCAAAGAACTGCTTATTGGGCTGATTCAAGCATCTTGGGCTCAAGCTATCATATGGAGGCCCATTGAGGGAATTGCATGTGACATCCAGACCAACAAATGCGTGATTCAAGTTCTAAAAGGGACCGAATAATCCTATGGCTGCAAATAATCTCGCTACTTTCCATTTCAGTTACTTTCCCAATTTGAGGCAACAAGTGGCGAGAAGAATCAACTAATTGCCTAATTATTGTCTAGTTTCCTTTTCTTTTACAAAACACGTATTTACTTTTATATTATTGTAAGGCTTTTAAGCCATTTAGGAAACTTACTTTATTTGCTTTAGATTGAGCATCTTTTTGGCTGGAAATTGATTTGCCCAAAATTCCATGGGGAAACCACTATATATTGTAACGAATTTCATTCAATGGTAATAAGTTTTACACACAATTTGAGGTTAATTCTCTTCGGTTCCTAAAAGAACTATTCAAACTTATCAGAAAATTCCATGGCCTTCATAGACTTATCAATCAGTCTGTCCATAGCTGATTGTGGCGTCCTCAAATACCAAGGTTCGTGCTTCTTGTTGGGCATCAGGTCACGGTTTCTTACAAAACCGATTTGGAATTTCGATCTTGGAGACTAATTTTTGGTTAGGGTCGCGTCAGTTCTTGGTGTGGTTCGTATCAAACGCCGCTGACCAGATTGCTCAAGAAGAATATCAGGTTCGAGTGGGATGAAGAGTGTGAGCTCACTTTTTAAGAATTGAAGAATCGGTTGACCTCAGCACCAGTATTGATCATTCCCAACAGTGATGAGCCATACGAAGTTTATACAGATGCCTCAGGATGTGGATTGGATGTGTGCTAATGCAACATGGACGGGTGGTGGAGTATGGATCGAGACTACTATGACCTCATGAGCGGAATTATCCTACTCACGACTTGGAGCTTGCAGTAGCGATTCACGCATTAAAGATTTGGAGGTGTTATTTGTACAGGGCGACATTTTAGGTTTTCTCCAACCATAACAGTTTGAAGTATTTGTTTACTTAGAGGGATTTGAATTTGAGACAACAAAGGTGGATAGAATACATGAAGGATTATGATTTCGGGCTGTAGTATCATCCTGGAAAAGCTAATGTAGTCGCAGATGTGCTCAGTCAGAAGTCTTCAAGGATACTTTCATGTTTGGCTCTTGAAGATTTGAAAAGGGATGCAATAGTGAGTGAGTTTGGGCTACGCAGTATTGTGAAGACTACAATCGAGTTTTGGTGTATCATATGGAGGCGACCCCAATTCTTGTTCAAATGGTAAAACAGAATCAGTGGCAAGAGCAGCATCTTCAGGGAATCTAGACGTGAATTCAGAATGGAGAGCAGTTCAAAGAATGGAGGATACATGCAGATGGATCGTTGTACTCTAGGAAGCATCTGGCAGTTTTAGCAATCGTAGAAGTGACAAAGGCTGTTATGGAGAAAGCCCACAAGTCTCAGTTCACTATTCATCCACGGAGCACAAAGGTGTATCACGATCTAAAGAGGCAATATTGGTGGAAAGATATGAAGAAAGATGTCCGAGAATACATAGCCAAGTGTGCGACTTGTCTTTAGGTGAAAGCAGAGCATCAGAAGCCAGCAGGTCAGCTTCAACCACTTCCTATTCTAGGTTAGAAATGGGAGCACGTGACTATAGATTTTCTGACTAGATTGCCAAGGACGGAGCAAAGGCATGATGTAATTTGGGTCGTGGTCGACAGGTTAACAAAATCTACGCATTTCATTTTGTTCAAGTCGACATGCTCAAGAAAGGTTCTCGGGGAATTGTACCTACAAAATATAGTAAGATTACACAGAGTTCTCGTGTCCATCACATCAGATAGAGACACTAGATTTAATGCCAAGTATTGGAGAAGCTTTCAGGAGGCTTTAGGTAAAGATTTGAATTTCAGCATAGCGTGTCATCCTTAGACCGATGGGCAGTTTGAGTGGGTTATTCAGATTCTTGAAGACATGTTACGTACGTGTGCGTTAGACTTTGACAGAAATTGGAAGAAGTACTTGCATCTGGCGAAGTTTACGTACAACAACAGCTATCAATCGAGCATTGGTATGGCATCGTTTGAAGCACTATATGGATGACTGTGTCAGTCACTGGTGTGTTGGGCTGAACCAGAAGATAGAGTCATTATTGGACCTGATGAGATCCACGATAGTAATGAGAAAATCGTTGTAATTTGAGATCAATTAAAGGTAGTTTAGAGTCAACAGAAGAGTTACGCAGATAGAAGACGTCGACTATTGGAATTTGGGATAGGAGATTATGTTCTCTTGAAGGTATCGCCTTGCAAGGGCATCTCGCAATTTGGAGTAAGTGGTAAGCTCGCACCAAGGTATGTTGGACCCTTTAGGATCACATAACGAGTTGGAATGGTTGCTTATCGGCTAGATCTTCCTTCCGAGTTATCTCACGTTCATGATGTGTTCCACGTGTCGATGCTTCGAAAGTGTCCGCCTGAGCAGAACAAGATAGTTTCATTTCACGATGTGCAGATTTAGGAAGACACGACATATGAGGAATGCTAATCCAGATTATCGACCAAAAAGTGATCAACTTACGTCGTCATGATATACCATTAGTAAAGGTCGTGTGGCAGCATCACGGGGTTGATGAAGCCACTTGGGACTTAGAATCGAGTATGCAGGAATTGTATCTGCATTTGTTTTGTTTCTAAATCAATTTGTAAATTTCTGGGACAAAATTTCTTTTAGGGGTGGAGAGTTGTAACGCCCCAAAATTAATTAAGTGTTATTAGAATGTAAAATGGTGGATTAGTGTGCTATAATGAGTATTTTAAATATAATGTGATCATTTTGTGAAATTTCTGAATTTAAAGTTGTTTTAATTATTTGAAATGATTTTTAGTTATTTCTAATTATTTTAATTGTTATTTTGAACATTTGGAACAAAACAATTTGTCAAGTGTCAAATACATCTTGTTTTACAAAACCGTGGGCGGCACATGATTTCTGCATAGTGAAACCGCCCACGTCTCTCTCCATTTATACCTCTCTCTCTCTCCCTCGCCTCCATTCACGTGTCACTCTCTCTCTCTTTCCCTCTCTTTCTCGCATCTCCCTTTCTCTCACGATCTCTCTCTTTTTCTCTCAAGTTTTTTTAATCAAACTATCAATTTCAAGCTTCAGCTTAGTGGATTGAAAACTTAGGAATGCGATTTAGCAACTACACACATGATTTAAAGCTTCGATTCGAGGTTAGTTTCAAAATTTCTAAACTTTTTAAATTTTTCAATTTTTCTTCCATTTTAAATTTAAGCTTATTTTAACTTTAGAAAACCTTTGATTTAAGTTAGAGGAACTTAGAATAGCTAGAATCTAAGCTTTGATTAAAGAAAAATGGATTTGAATCAAGATATTTCATTTTTCCCTACTTTTCTCCATTTTTGGAATTTTTCAAAATTTTTGTTTAAATCTTGTTTTAATGCATTAAAAAGCAATCTATTATGTTTTTCTATCAACTATGATCATTATCTATGCCTAGGATTTGAGAAAACAGGTTGAAATTGAAGATTTGGGCTTAGGGTAGCCGAGACCCGTGCCTGAAAATTATTGAAATTTTCCAACTTGGCAGGCCAAACTTGATGTTCAGCAGGCTGGATTAATGAGTTCGGCATACCAAATTCATACGATCGGCAGGCCGAACCTGAAAAAGTTTGGCTGACTGGACCTAGACTTCCGGCAGGCCAAACTGCACATATCGGCCAGCCGAACTAGGGTGACTGGCAGGCCAATCGGGCATGGTGAGATTTTGTGATTTTTCATATGTTTTTACTCTTTTGAACCCCGATTGAGATTTTAATGTCACATTATGATTTCATAAACTTAAATGGCACACTAGGATACTATGAGATGATTTAGTGACATAGGATATCTTAAGTTAGATATGATAGACTAGTTATTACATGTTCAAGGTAGTTCGTCGATCCACGGAGCTAACGTATAGCGGACTGGGATTTCGGTGTAGGGCATTGGCATGAGTATTGAAGTAGGACTTCTACCCCTCTTCTTTGATAACCCAGTTTCTAAAGGATTCTAGCCTCAAAATGATTTTATCAAATGTTTTTAATGAATGATTAGAAAAGGGATTTTCACTGATTGTTTTGTAAACAGTAGATTGAGGTGGTATTCATAATAAATCCCATAATGAATGTAAGTGAAAATACTTGGTAAAGAGATTTTTTAAATGTTATAGAAATATATATGAGGGCATGATGCCATAGCAGAGATCAAGTCGTATAGCATACGACCTTGGGGGCAGGTCCCGAAACCCAGCTGAGCCACTACGGTGGTGTAATATATATGGTTTGCTCAAAAAAAGAAAATGATATTCTTTCTAGTCTACCAATAAGTTGTTTTGGTAAGGTAAAGTTTTATTGAATTTTTGTTTATTTATTTATTTATTTATATATATACTTAATTATTTACTCAAGTTCGTTTTCTAAATATTTATTTGAATAATGAAATTTTCTTTAAAATTTGGTGTTTTAAAATGGTTTTTAAAATTATCACATTTTCATAAATAAATTGCTTAATTCTTAAACTCATGTTTTAATTAAATTTCTATGAAATTATTTTAATTAAACTGTCATGTCACTTCTCGTACTTTGGAGCGTGACAGAAACTTAGCTATTCGAGTTCGTAATTCTATATAGTTCGAGAATACAGCTCTAAGCTTTTAGTAGAGTAGCACTAGAGTTGATGATTATGTAATGTATATTTGGGATATTGAGTTTCATAATTATCAAGAGCTTAAACTATAGAGGTCCATCAAGTCCCCTTTACTAGCTCATAACAAGTTCTGTAACTATATGACATGCTTTTTCAATAAATTTGTGACTCTTGTCAAATTATCAGATTGGCTAAAATTTAATAGGATCAGATAATTCATGTCTGTTTATCGGCTGAATTAATTTTATGTAAATTAATTCAAGATAAACTTGTTGAGTTATCAAGATTATCTATTTTCCTACATATTATCAAGATATGATTGTTTTATTCATATAACTTCTCTATTGGGTTATTTGAATTGAAATTGAGGCTCTATCCCAAGAATCTTGGGGGGGAAAAAAGATTCGCAGGGATAAAAAATCATAAGTTTGGCAGGCTAGTCTTCAGGTTTGGCCTGCCGTATAAGACGTGTATACCCTCGGGAGTAAAAATGTAATATGTTTTTGGATAAATTTTTATCAATAAAGAATTCATTTATTATTTACATACCAAATTTTGTCCTCTTTACGTTCATATTTGTTGAATGTATGTTAAGCAAACAATAGTCTGAGATTGTCGGTCTAAACCTTTAAGAATTGAGCATATGATGAACAGATTATGCGAAAGACACGATTATTAAGGTGACGGTCTAAATTATAAGATCCGCAATCGAGGGAATAAAGTTGGGCCCTTTATTCATGTAAAGATTGTTATGGTATCTATATCCCTATTGGGAGATTATTTGTCTTGACCATCGGAGGTTAACTCCATGAATTGAAACAGTGGCACATTGTCTTAGGTGACAATGTGTTGGATTTGGACATAAAGTGAATTGATTTAGATAAATCATTCTATCTCGGCAAATTGATTCACTTTAAACAATCATTTGTATTGTATCTTAATCCTGAGATGAATACTGGGCTCGTTGTCTTAACATGTGTCTTTTGATGTACCAAAGGTGACACCTACATTTTAATAGTGGTATGTAGGCCGATACATTGGAGGCATAACTCTTGATAGCGTAGACCTATTATTCATAGATTTGGAATCCATTGCTCCTCTTTAGGAGTAGTGATATCCTCTTATATGCGTTATCCTATAATTGAAAAACTAGAGCACTCAACCATTTGGATACATATATGTGACCAAATGGTATACTGTCATTGGATGGTAAGTTTTTCGATGGTGAGATAATGAAACGTAAGATAAAAATAATCGGGAAGGTAAGACAGAACTTATTATTAAGCCGATTATGGATAATCCTATGGGGATACGATACACTATGATATGTCTGGAGACTTAGCTATACGGGCTTCGTAATTCTATATAGTTCAAGAGTGCATCTCTAAGCTTTTAGTGGAGTAGCGTTGGAGTTTATAATTATGAAATGTATATCTGGGATATTGGGTTTCATAATTATCGGAAGCTTGAACTATATAGGTTCATTTGGTCTCCGTTGCTAGCTTACAAAATCCTGTAACGATATGGCGTACTTTTCCAATAATTGGTGACTTATGTCAGATTTAATAGATTGGTTAAAATTCGAAAGAATCAAATAATTCATATCTGTTTATTGGTTGAATTAATTTTGTGACAAAATTAATTCAACATAAACTTGTTGAATTATTTGGATCGGATAATTCTTGTCTGTTTATTAGTAGATTTAATTAAATAAATTAAATCAAAATAAACTTGTAGAATTATTAGGAATTCATTTAGTTTCCTAGAGATTATCTAGATAAAGTTGTTTTAATTAAATAACTTCTCTATTGGGTTATTTGAACTAAAATTGAGACTTTATCCTATAGAATCTCGGGTGGAAACTAAAAGATTCGCTGAGATTTTTATCAGCAGTTTGGCATGCTGATCCTCAAGTTCGGCCTGCCAATGGGACAATTTGGCATGCCTATTAGATAGATCGGCATACCAATATCGCGATAAAAAGATCACGCTTTTTCACACAGATTTCATTAGATATTTATCTGAATTTGATTCTGATTTGAATTTTAAGGCATTATCTGATAAGGATTGACTCCTACACCCAGCCTATATAAAAAGAGAGTGAGTCTCATTATTATTTAGATCAATTGAGAGATTAAGAGTGAAACTCTACTAGTTACCTGTATAATATTATTCCCAGCCATTTATTACATTATGTTTCTAAGATGCTAAGTTGTGATTTGTGTTTAGACAAATCTTTCCATACAAATCAAAAAACATAACGTCATAAATAGGAGTCTAATAAATACTCAGGATTAAGACTGTCAAATATATGATCATCATCGTGATAAATTTGAATACTCTATTTGTAACGGATGATCATTACAGATTTATAATTTTTCTAGTCTAGTCCTATATAATCTCATTATATGAAGTGCATCCTATCTAATGTCTTTACATTAATAGCATGGATAAGACTATGTCATTCTAAATGAGATTAGACCATAATTGTAACATTTGATTAAAGATCTCAAACTTTAATTAATTTTTACAGACTATTTAGATTATTATCTATAAATTTTATTCCTAAGCATATAATACTTATATGTTAAATTTATAGTCACATAAATAATCATAAAATTTTCTTGATGTTTATAAATGTATTCATAATACATATAAGCAACCAAAATAATTATAAATGTCACTTTATTTATTTATTAACAATATGTAAAATGTCATAGCTTATAGCTCATCAATCCCAACAATCTCTCACTTGCCTTAAAGCATGTGAGACATGTCTATTGGGCCTAAGCCTTCCAAATGTCCCTCAAAACTTTTTGTAGTTAATGTCCTTGTCTGATTGAAAATCAGAATCAATGTTTCTAGTAGGAATCAAATTCTCACCAAAGTATACCAGCATATATTTTCTCATTCTCCTAAGATACTTGAAAATGTCTTTAACCGCCACCCAAAGATCTAATTTGGGTTGAAATTTTGTATCGCAAATTTGATAAGCACCTTATTGATGTGCGATGTCTGACACAACGCCAACAGTTTGTTCTTGCGATTTCTTATAAGTTGGATTCCAAGAACATAACTTGCCTCTCCCAAATCTTTCATTTGGAATTAGTTGGCGAGCCATTTCTTTACATTAGATAATATCCCTAAATCATTCCTAATGAGTAGGGTATCATCTATATAAAGAATTAAGAAGACCACCTTGTTATCTTTGATGTACTGTATATACAAGATTTATCAATATTTTTATCGAAACCATAAGACTCAATCGCCTCATCAAATCTCAAGTTCCATGATCTTGAAGCTTACTTGAGTCCATAGATGGACTTTCATAACTTGCAAACTTTTTGCTCTTGACCTATGACTACAAACCCTTTTGGTTGCACCATATAGATGCTTTCTTCAAAATAGCCATTCAAAAAGGCAGTCTTGACATCCATTTGCCATATCTCGTAATCAAGACATATAGCAATGGATAAAAGAATTGAATGGATTTAAGCATAGCTATGGTCAAGAAAGTTTCTTCACAGTTAGCTTCCTCCTTTTGGGTATAACCCTTTGCTACAAGCCTACCTTTGAAATTCTCAACTTTCCCATCCACTCCTATTTTCTTCTTGTAGATCTATTTGCACCCTATGAGCTTTATCCCTTCAGGTAGATCTACAAGTTCCCACATTGAATTGGAGTACATGGACTCCATTTCAAGGTTCATAGCCGTCAGCCATTTCTTTTTCTTAAAATCTTCCATTGCATGATGATATATCAATGATTATCCTCATCATTAACAGAGATAACAGCATGTGCTTCTCTAATTTCCTTGTAGTGTGTAGGTGATCTCAAAACCCTCCTACTACGTCGAGGTAGAATGACATTCTAATCTAGAGATGTGTGGTCTTCTCATTTTATCCTTCGACAATAGTTGTCAGTTGCAGTCTGATCTAAACAAGTAACTCTTCAAGTACAACTTTGCTACAAGATTTATTGTTTGTCATATAATTATTCTCAAGAAAAGTGCAATTGTCAATACAAATACCATCTTTTCTTGTGGACTATGAAACAAACCTACCCTCACTCCCTTTGGGCATCCCACAAACAAGCATACTTTAGAATGTGGTTCCAGCTTTCTAGCCTTTCCTTTCAGCACATGTGTTGGATATCCCTATATATGGACATGTCGCATACTAGGGTTGTGATATTCTATAACTCTAAAGGTATTTTTGGAATAGACTTAGATAAAACTATGTTTAGAATATATACTGCAGTTTGTAGCGCATATCCCCAAAATGAGGTGGGTAATGATAAGTAGCTGAGCATGGATCTCACCATATCAAGTAATGTCTGATTTCTTCTTTCTACAACACCATTATGTTGGGGTGTTCCAAGTGCAATGAGTTGTGATAGAATACCATGTTCTATCAAATAGTCCTTGAACTTAGGATCAAGGTATTCTCCACCTCGATTAGATTGAAGAGTCTTCACCAACTTTCCTAATTGATTTTTAGCTTCCGCTTGGAATTCTTTAAACTTTCCCAAAAGTTTTGGATTTCCTTTGCATTAGGTACATTTGTCCATACCTTGAATAATCATCAATAAATGTGACAAAATATTCATAACCACCTCGTGCTTGTTCATTCAATGGACCATAGACATACGAATGTATTAGTTCAAGTGGTTCCTTGGCCCTTTCATCTTTTGCAGAGAAAGGCCTTTTAATCATTTTACCTTCAAGACAAGATTCACAAACTAGTAGAGAACTCAAGATTCACAAACTGGTAGAGAATTAACTTTTAGTTCTCTTAAAGGACTATCCTTTACTAGTCTATTAATCCTATCAAGGTTAACATGACATAATCTAAGGTGCCATAGGTATGTTTCATCATCAAAAGAAACATTTTACTCCTTGGGTTTTGGTTGTTCAACTTTGAACATTTTGGTATTGAGTAGTGAATTTTTGTTGGGTCTTAAAGTATAAAACCCATCTTTGCCAGATGTGTAGAACAAATATCCAAGCCATTTCTAGAAATATTAGTATAATTACTATTAAAAGAAGTATTAAACATTAGTCCAAACAACCTGGATAGAAAAATCAAATTTCTACGAAAGCTAGGAATGTAATAAATATTGTCCAACATTAAAAACTTATTTCTAAAATAAAGTTTAATAACTCCTACTACTCTTGTCGAAACAACAGCTCCTATTACCATTCTCATCATTTGTTCCCCTTCGACAAGCTCTGTTGAAGAACTACGCATCTGCAAAGAAAAACAAACATGGTTAGTTGCCCATTATCCAAGGTGAAGTATCATCTTCAACTAAACAAGCTTCTAAAACTAGTAAATCTGATTTACCATTGTTCTTCTTTTCTTTGACCTCCTAAAGATACTTCTTCAAGTTTCTCTTCCAATGCCCAACTACATTACAGTGGAAACATTTTCCTTCGGGCTTCTTTTGCTTTAAGCTCTTTTTGTTGTTATTGCGTTTGTTGTTCTTAGGTTGCCCTCAATTCTTAGACTTACCATTTCCTTCAGTTCTCTTCCTTTTCCTATTCTTTCAAGCAAAAGAGGAGGGTTGAGCTTCTGCAACATTTGCCTCAGCTTCTTTAGTCTTTTCTTTTGAAATAGACTCGAAGGTTTGCAGCTCATTAAGCAACTCATTATGTTATATTTCATCTTGTTCATGAAATAGTTGCTTTTAAACTAAAGGAACATAGGGGAAAGGGTTTTCAAAATCATCCCTACCTGTGTGGCTTCATCTATCTCTGCCTCGTTCACCTCGGCCTTATGGAGATAGTTAACCATGCTAAGAACATGTTCTTTGACTGAGACCTCTGCCTTCATTTTGGCATTCATTATAGCCTTAATGGCTTCATGGTGTGCCTTTTTAAAAGGTTTAACAAACATGTATTACAGAGACTGCATTATCTCATAAGTCGTCTCCATGCTTTCATGCTTCATCCTAAGTACATCAGACATGCCAGTCAAAAGGAAACAGCGAGCCTTGTTGTTTGCCTCGATCATACATTATAAAAGGCATTGACAACAAGAGGTGGAGGACATTCCTTAGTCAAGAAAAACTTGTGATTTTCACAAATTAGCACTATATTCATGTTACTCTTCCACTTGACAAAATTATCTTCGGTTTATTTTTCATTTGAGAAAATAACGATGATTGGTTAAACATTGTTACTGTAATAAATAAATAAAATGACATAAATTAAATCGTTGCATAAATATCATAAATATATGTTTTGGAATAGTAAATGGGATGCATGATGTATACGAAAAAACACAAAAAATTTTTTCTAATTCCACAATTATTCAATTTTAATAAATAAAATGCCGCTGTAGAATAGGTCAAATTATTTATGAATTGAATTGAGACATTCTTAATTAATAAATAGATTCAAAATATCTCATATTTTCTATATTTATTAATAACTTTTTATTTTGGTCAAGATATAATTAACAAATTAATTATATCTTTATAAGTGTAACCCACTATTTTAGATTTTAACAACTTAATTCAAAATTGCTGCCGTAGGGTAGGTCAATTTTGAAATACATTATATAATCCTATCTCTTGGAAGCCAACCTTGTTATTGATTTAAATGAACACCCTCCGTAGGAAGGATGAAATCACAGCGTCGCGTGGCGCTACTTAAATCTCACGGTGTTGTGATGAAGGCCATAGGTTATATTGTCATATTACTTTCTCCCACTCATTATTTTAAAAGGATGTGTTTTATCTTATAAAACATACTATGTTTCATAATTTTAGTAAATAAAAACAATTTTTAATTATAAGGTTATATTTTGTGTTAATAGAATCTCATCCTATTTACACTTAAACAAATTACCAGATTTTTTAAAAATCTAAATTTATTATAAATTATCTAAGCTATCCAACATTAAACAATTTAAAATTAAATAACTTAGAATTAATATGAATTTTACCAAGTTTTAACTATTAAAGCTAAATTCACATTATTTGGTTGATTAATAAAATAAATTAAAATTCTATAAAACCAGCCTAATTAATTTTAATCTCATTAAATTAATTGTAACTCATATTAAATCATTTTATAAACAACTTTATAAAAAAATGAAATAATATGCCAGTGTATGCATGTCATGTTACAATAACTATAAGTAAGCATTTTTTTAGATGACATGTTATAATGCATAAACATGTTATCACAATCATCACATGAAATTAAAGCATGAAAACAAATAATAGATTTTTAACAAGGTCTTTTTAGATAATTAAATTACAACAAAAAATAAAAAAATAAAAAAATTTACATAAGTCTTCTTGTAATTATACATATTTCAATGCTCTGTTGAAGTAGACATCATCGGCGGTATACTACATTAAATACTGCTGGGTTACTTTTAAAATATTGGCCCACCATTAGCTCTTAAGCCTAGCAAAGGTGAAAGCTATTAGGCGGCCACTACAAGTGTTTTGAGAAACAAGTCTTCAATATTGTGATCATCAACACGTAGCACTTCCATGTAACTTTTTTTTAAAGCTGCACATCAATGTGCAGTAAAGATGCACTTTCAACTTTTGATTTGATGTGCACGTCAACTACACATAAGTGCAAGTATTTTTTTTTTTTGAATGTTTCTAGGTGGGTCTTCATGTTGCACAAAAGTGCATTAAATGCTCATCATTAATGAAGACAACTCTCACGATGGAAACGTGCAGCAGGTGAAGGAAATAATAATAATAATAATAAATTACAAAAAGCCTATGCCCCCTTGTGCGCTTACATAAATTTGATCTAATCAAATAGAAAGTAAAATTACTAATCCAAAAGGACCATATAATTAATGACTAAAATCCATTCATAAAATAACCATTCATCACATGAACAAAAATTACAAAAAAATACAAAGTGCCCACAAACATGCATCAAGAACATGATGTTATCAAAACAAAATCATGTTAATTAAAATTATATATGTTATAGCCCACTCTAATGCCATTTGTTAGAATAAAATATGCAAAGTAGCAAAAGGAACAGATCGTTGACAAACAAAAATTTTCTGAAAACTTTGTTCATTAGGAATAGCTATATAATTTTAATTAATAATATAAAGCTTTGAGAATTTTTATAAACCTTTTGAAGACTATCAAGGTATCCTAGTTTTCTTTTTGACACAATGATCTTCCAATCTAGGCCTAAACACTAATAAAAAAATAAGTGGGCGTCAAAGTACAAGAATGAATTAACCTCATACTTTTTTGGATCTGCTACATACTCATTACATGAGACATTAGATCTTTTTTTCTCATATAAGGAACTCTTAGTTTTTATCTCTAGGTAAAAGTTACGTGAAAAAGATTTTTTTAATTCAAAAAAAAAATCACACACATATATATATATATATACTTATATGTTTAACACAAAAACGTAAACAATTAAAAGCGTAAACGAATTCAAAACGTTTACGTAATATATATGTATATATATATATTAATATATAATAAAATCTTATATATATGTATTTAGATTCAAAAATAAATCATATTTATTTAAGAATATATTTTAAATTAAAACTATATTTAAATAATCACATTATTTAAATATTATCAATTAATTAATTTAAAAAAAACATTAATAATCTCATTAGTTAAATATAATTAATTAATTAATTAACTAATCTTAGTTAAATGTGACAACATTTATCACATTATATTATGTATCACAGAGAATATTTTCTTATATCACGTTATTATCTTAAGTATGAAATAATTAATTTTGAATTCAATAACTCCAAATTAAATATGTATAATTTATTCTATATATTAAATCCAATATAGTGTCATAGAGATGGCATTGGAGACCTATGGACTTATAACCCAAGCTCCAATAAATTTGACAATTAATCAAACTCTTTAATTAATATGCCAAATTTATTAGTTTAAAAGTTACTCCACTAAAAACCTGAAACAAAACTCTTCAAATTATAGTAAAAATTACTCAAAGAAAATTAACGAGTAGTCCATTGATATAATTATTACATATAAGTCAGTCCTTCATATAGTTCATAATAAGAGCTAGGTTAAATTTTCGTTTACCTCTCTTATTACATCTTTATTCTTGAGTTTCAATAATTCTGTAATGAACAATTACTTTATAATCTTATTATGAACGAGCGCTCTACTGTTCACATCTCGAATCATTACTCAAGAGAACTATTTTTCTAACTTCTATAAAGAAGGAATGGATTCTATATCTGTATAATATTATTCCTAGCCATTTATTACATTATGTTTTTAAGATGCTAATTTATGATCTGTGTTTAGACAAATCTTACCATGCAAATCAAAAAATATAATGTCATGAATAGGAGTCTAATAAATACTCAGGATTAAGACTATCAAACATATGATCATCATAGTGATAAATTTAAATACTCTATTTGTAACAGATAATTATTAGAGATTCATAATTTAACAGATTCAGTCCTATATAATCTCATTATATAAAGTACCTTCAATCTAATGTCTTTACATTAATAACCTAGATAGGACTATTTCATTTTAAATGAGATTGGACCGTACTTTTAATATTTAATTAAAGATCCCAAACTTTAATTAACTATTACAGACTATTTAGATTATTATCTATAAATTTTATCCCTAAACATATAACACATATATGTTAAATTTATAGTCACTTAAATAATAATAGAATTTTTTTGATGTTTATAAGTGTATTCATAATACATATAAGCAACCAAAATAATTATAAATGTCACTCTATTTATTTATTAACAATATGTACAATGCCGCAGCTTATAGGGCATCAATCCTAACATGACCAACATCATATGCTCCTTCACAGGAGTCTCCGGCCTTTGTTTGTAGTTTAGAAGTTTTCGAAGTGCCCTTTGTTGTTTTGTTAGGGCCTAGTCTCTAAACATGTCTTTAAGATTATCCAACATCTGCTTTACAACCTCGTAATCTTCATGTTGAGCCTACAACATGTTATTCATGCTGGCCATAACATAATAGCGGCCCTGATCGTTAGCATCTTTCCAACGATCATAGGCTTATATTTGCTCATTATTAGAATCTCTCGTAGGCTCAGGAGGACACAGTGTTGTTAGCACAAATTTAAGTTTCTCAAAAGATAAGACAATATTCAGGTTTCGTTTCCAATTATTAAAATTTTCAGCAGTTAATTGGTTTTTATCAAGTATAAAAGATAAAGCGTTTTTAGACATCTACAATAAAGAATCATATACCAAACATAAACAAACATACCATAATAATTTAGTAAGAAAACACAATCAAGCAAACATACAATTGTGTTTATGTGTCAAAACCTTGAAAATATCACAATCTTACAGCAATAATTCCTAAGTCAAAATTCAAGCTGCCTAGGAGAGACTTTTCAAATTCAATTAGGAACACGGATCCCCTTCTGATTAATACACGCCATCAAAGACCCATATGATCCAACACATGTTAATAATCATTTCTTTGGCCATTAATTTTACTAACAGAGCTGTTAGGGGAGATTAATAATAAAATTAACATGAGTATATAACCATTACTTTAATTTTTTTCCATAATTTATAATCACTATCTAGGGCTGTGCAATGATAAATTATGCTAAAATACCTTATCCTCTCGTAGATCCAACCCAGTACATTATGAAGTCTCTTCCTAGCGGTCGAAACTACTATGTGCTACCTATAGACCAACAATAAAGGCCGTAGGTCCTCTCCTTGAAAACCTTCCCCCCTCAATCTTTTGAAATAAAGGTTTTATTTTAAAAATATGAATGAACAATTTTTAATGAACGGCACCCTTTATTATATATGACATGTTATCAACATACATAGTAAATCATATTATAATGCAGATAAGCAAAGCAATCATGCAAAGCTATAAGCAAAATAATAATGAATAGCCGTAATATTATGGTTCCACCCTAAAGAAAAGAAATTAAAGATTACAAGAGATCAATCGAAATATATTATCGATTCTTCATCCTTGAATCTTCAAATTATATCCTTCTTCATGTATTATCCATCTTCAAGTCTTTAATCCCGTATAGATCAAACACTCCATATTTTTTGAATTGTGCCAAAAATAAAATCAAAGCTACATCAAAAAACACACCTTTTTGAAAAAAGAAACATAGCTCTCTGCTGGCATGTTGGTCTATGTGATCAGCCTGCTAGTTATAAACCATTGGCCAGCTAAACTTGGAAGTTTGGCCTACCGTTGGAGCTGACTGAATCCTACCTTGTGGATGACCTACTGAATTGGAGGTTCGCTTGTCGGTCTACGACCATCAACCTGCCAAACTTAAGGGTTCGACCTACCGACCAAGCAAATTTCACGTTTTGAACAGTTTTTTATTCTTATTTTCAACAATTCATAAACATAAAAATTTAGAGACTTAGGAAATACCTGTGAAACGCTATCATCTATCTTTTAGATCCGTCTTCTCTGAATGATTACTTAATTACAAATTTCTTACAAATTTAAAATTAAAAAATAATTCCTAGACGGTGATGATAGATCGTCATCCAATTATATGAAAAACCTAGATACACATTCTAACATCTAAGGACCAATAAACGGCACAAATTAATTAATTAATAATTAATTAAATGGTAATTTAATCAACCATAATTAATTAATAAACATTCACTATATGATTCCATGACAACACAAATATATAGAAACCCTAGAGTGCCAACTCTCTAAAAAATTAAATTGAAGCATAGGAGAGATTAAGATCACATAATTTATTCATATAGCATGGTCACAAACTCATAAATTTATGTAAAAACCTTAGCTCTGACATCAATTGTTGGAAAAACAATGCGCAGCAAAAATTTAAAAATTTAAAAATTTTAAATCATAGAATTTTCTAGAATATAAGTTTGACACGCTAAATGCATAAATTAACCAGATCGTACTAACCTTTGTATGCTAAAGAGCTTCTATAATCTGTAGAGAGAAAGACGTTTCATAAGAGCCTCAACCAATTGGCCTTCTTTGCTATTCTCTATCCACGATCGGTATGTGCGTGGGCACGCCTCGTATAGCTCTTCCTTGGTGACTCTCCTTCTAACCAATTGAAAAAATCTAGATCTAACGTTCGTGACTAGTAAACAATAGCTCTCAGGGGAGTTTTGGAGACCTACAAACTAGAGTGCCTACTCTTGATTTCTCAATCGATCTAAATAACTATGAAAACTCACCCCCTATTCATAGTGGTCATCCCCTAGGTTGGTTATTATTAGATAAGGTATTGAAAATTAGAATCTTGATCAATATCTAATAAAATCACATTTGAAACTCATGATCAAAAAATCGTTAGATCAATAGTTCGAACTAATGGATCGGCAATTGAACTTATCCCATCAGTAGGCCGTACTAATTGATCAGCCTGTTGAACTTAAGATTAATGATTTCTATGAATCTCTTATTTCCCAACCGAGATTGTTTAGATAATGCCTCAGTTTTAATTCAAATAACTTAATAGAGAAGTTATCTGATTAAAACATCCATATCTAGATAATCTCTAGGAAAATAAATATTTTGGATAATTCAACAAGTTTATCTTGAATTAATTTCCACAAAATTAATTCAACCAATAAACAGAGATGAATTATCTGACCCTATTGAATTTCAAGCAATCTAATAATTTAACATAAGTCACCAATTTATTGAAAAAGTATGACGTATCATTACATGATTTATTATGAGCTAACAAAGTGGACATGATGGACCTATACTGTTTAAGCTCTTGATAATTATAAAACCTAATATCCTAGATATATGTTTCATAATTATCAACTCTAATGCTACTCCACTTAAAGCTTAGAGCTGCACTCTAGAACTATATAAAATTACGAAGCCCAAATAGCTAAGCATCCATGACATATCATAACATATCGTATCCTTATAGGATATCCATAATCGGCTTAAGGATAAATTCTGCCTTACCTTCCTGATTATTTTTCTCTTACATTCCATTATCTCACCATTGGAAAACCTACCGTCCAGCTACAGTATACCATTCGGTTACACTTAGGTATCCAAATTGTTAAGCGCTCCTGTCTTTCAATTACAGGATAACACATATAAGAGGATATCATTGACTCCTATAGAGGAGCTATGGATTCTGTATCTATGAATAACAAGTCTACGCTATAAAGAGTCATCTCTTCAACATAAAGGCATGCAAACCAACATAAAATGTAGAAGTCACCCTTTGGTACATCAAAAGACATAATTCAAGATAATAGCCCCAATATTCATCTCAAGATTAAGATACAACACATATGATTGTCTAAGGTGTATTGATTTGCTGAGACAGAATTATTAATCCAAATCAATTACATTTTATGTCCTGATCTAATATATCGTCACCTATGACAATGTACCAACGTTTCTATTAGTGGAATCCACCTCCGATGGCTAAGACAAACTATCTCCCGTTACGGATATAGACAACATAACAATCTTTGCCTGAATAAAGAGCCTAAATTTATTCTCTCGATTGCAGATCTTTTACTTTAGGCTGTCACCTTTAGAATCATGTCTTCCGCATAATCTGTCCATCATATGCCTGATTCTAAAGGCTTTAGATTAATAGTCTCAGATATTTGTTTGCTTATCATACATTCAACAAATATGAATGTCAAGAGGACAATAATTTGGTATATGAATAATAAATAAATTTTTTATTGATAAAAATGTCTCCAAAAACATGTTATATTTTTACTCCTTAAGGCAAACATGTCTAACATAAAACCCTCTAGTCTATTAATTAATGTTCTAAAAAGCATTACCAATTGACTGTCCTTATAAATAAGATAATATTTTTTTAAAAAAATATAATATTGACTTATTATATAATGCCATAGATGGCCCTTCAATAAAATTTATTTAAGCCCTAATTTTCAAACTGAAAGAAATTAAAATTTGTTGGGAGTGTGCTCAACATGATTTGGGTTTGGTGAGCACATAGCTTGGTAGGACACTACAGATAGAATGAATTTATTGATAATTCCAACTTATATATTCTGTTAGTTTCTGAGTAAATTTCTAGCTTTATTTTATATCTTTATGTTTTTCTAGTTTAAATAAAATTTAATTAATTTTTTCTTTTGTTAAATTTTAGTTTTACTATAGTTTATTTTATTTTTAATTTTTTTAATTTTGTTTAGAGTTTATGAAGCTTTATTTCTATTATATTATATTTTATTTCATTTCATATTACTTTATTTTATTTTATTTTATTAATTTTAATAGGTTTAGAAGAGCATTTTGGAGCCTTGTTTGAGCAATATTTTGCACCCTAGTGCTAAGAAAACCTTGCCCTTGCACACTAACACTACAAGCATCCGCGACTAGGAGGATTGAAACTCAGGCCTGTTAAGACCCGAAGTGCGCAGTCGCGAGCCACACGTGTTTGTTTTGTTCTCCAGCTTGAGCTTGGTGTAGATCGTTGCCATGAGCCTTTTTCCTTCATCCCCATGCATGTTCCTTTTTGGCTTATTTTGGTTATAAATTTGAGAATGATTTGTAGAGGAAGTCCCCAATTGTTTTGGAGGCATATATATACACAATTTCTAGGGCTTTAAGGGTGTGGAGGAATTGGAAGAAAGAAAGCCATGAATGAGCTCAAATTCTTGAGAGAGAAACAGCATAGAGTTGAGAATTCTTAAAGGATTTTGGTGGATTCTTGGTGAGTTTATGGCTTGAAATGCATCTCAATAAAGAGTTTCTTTTTCCTTTCTCTCTCTTCCCTAATCTTGATTGAATTTTATATTTATATCTGTGTGTCAAACATATTTACTTGTGTGAATTTCATGAAAAGATTAGATATGGATTTATCTATGTTTGCTTAAGTTTCCTATTTGTGAGGCCAAGAGGTGATCGATGCCTTGATAATCAAATTATATGTTGAGCTTAATCCATTTGTAATTAACCATGTTAGATAGGGATATCAATTTGGTTATATTGCATATAGAATCTTATTTGATGCTCGGGAGAGGTAATGAGGTGAACTTAGGGCCCTAGATTAATAAATTAGATAGAATAAAGTTAACATTCACGACATAGGAAAAGCATACGTAGAATTGAGCTAAATCAAGCCCATAAACACATATACATAGATTGTCCATATTATAAATTATTTGTTTTATTTTTGGGTTGTTTTAATTAGTTTTATTAGCTTTATTTTCATTTTATTTATTTCCTTTTAATTTCAAATTGCCTAAATAAAGCTTGGTTATTGTAGTTGTTGTAATTAGCTAGTTTTTAGATTTCAATCCTTGTGGGAGACGATAACACCTAATTTACGAATTGCATACTAAAACTTGACCTCGTGCGCTTGCGGACATAAGCACATATACTAAAATTTTCTTTAAGTTTTTGTCGCCATTGCCAAGGATTAAGAATTTTAGAAATTTGGCTAAAACTACGTCGAAGGGATGAGATTTCAATTTAGGCATTTTTTCCTTTTAATTATCTTTATGTTTAGTTTAGAAATTTTTATTTTTTGTTTGCTTTTACTTTTGCTTTCTTGATTTTAATTTTATTTTTGGGTTTTTATGCGAAGTACTTAAAGATGGCTCATCATAAGTACTCTTGACATTTGCTCAATTAAATGTGGAGCCTTCTCACAACACTTGGTGGCGATACAAGAACTTGCTCATCAACTTCCTAAATCATGGATTTTTGAAGGAGGTTCAACTTCAAATCTTTCTTGATGGCTTGAGTGGCATGACACAAAGTTGGGTAGAAATTGGAAGTGGTGCCACCTATTTCAACTACTTATCTACTGATGAGGAGATGAATTGTTCAATGAGCAATCATAGTTGAGAGAGCAATTCTAACTTGATGGAGCCAAGTTGATACCTTACCTTAAGGGATGATTTTTGCATTGGAAGGGGATTTGACTCAACTAACAAAATGATCAATCACATGAGGAGTAACACCAACCAATTGTCAATTGCCCAACTATCTCAACTTCACGATCTACAAGAACAACTTTGGGCATCTGACCAATATGCATTTTCCAACTTGTGAGGAGATAGTGTACCTATCGCGTTTAGGGTGAAACCATTTTTGGAGTTCGCACTGAGTAAGGAGGACTTAGATATTCTTTAATAAGAATCTTTAAGTGGTGATTAGACCCATGACTTCAACCTTCAAAAGGAATTACGAGAAGAAAACATCTTCGACGTCCAATTTTTTGAGCCAAACGAGCCCATTGAAGATTACATCTATATAGACCTTTTTTGGCCAACACCTTTTCTACCTCCGCTAGCAACGTTCCTTCATCCTTCCCAAGCCTATCCTTCGAAGCCCGATTTTGTTGAGATTACGAGCCACAATCCAAATCATGCTAAGGTTAAGGGCGCCTATGATGAAGAGCCATTTGTGTTGTTCTTTGACACCTATAACAGGCAAAAGCCACTCATTGGTGAGTGCTTCTTTAAGTCGAGCTAATGACGGTAAACAAAGCACTTCTAGAGAGGCAACCTAAGTATTTTTATTTTCTTTTCCTTTCTTTTCGGGTTATTTTGTTTATTTTCTTTTGTTTTATTGTATTAAAAAAGAATAGAAAAATATGTATATATAAAACAAATAATAAGAAGAAAAAAAGAAAAAATAATAAAAAAGAGGCAAAAATTCGTTTAGCAGCAGGCTAGCTATACGCCCTTGAGACACAATTCCTTACGGCCACATGGAAAGACAAAGCCCTCTTATGGCCACGTGATTTATTTCTCATTGTCGCAAGAATCAAAAAATTTAAATTTCTTGATTCTCAAAGCTTGCGACCATGAGAAATAAAAGCTCGTAGCCATGTGAACCCCTGAAATTTGATTTATGCAAGAGTTTGGCCCTTTTTCTTCCTACTTCTACAAAAACACCTTCTTCTTCTCTAAACCCCTCACCTTATTTGGCCAAACCTTCTAAACAACCACCGTCTCTAACCTTTAATTTTGCATTCTACCATCTCCAATCTACCAGATTCCAATAACAACTCCAAGCCTCCATCATCCTCTTGTCATTAAGGGTTTCGAAGCAATTTCAACACCAATTGCATGGTCTTCAATTTTGTGAGATTTTATTTTATCTCTGCAAGTAAGCCTTGTTTCAAGGCATTTTCTCTATTGTAGTGGTTGTGACAAGCTTATTTGGTGGAATTGATTTTAAGCACGAAATTTTGTGGTTATTAAGAATTGTGCTGGAATTTGGATAAAATTGAGGATTGTTATCTTAATTGTAGATTGAAATTGGTTTTTGGTTGTGAATTGAAGCTTTAATTATGAACTGTGATTGTTGGACATCTTGGAGTTGTGTGGTGAGTTTTTTACAATTGAGTAGAATTTGTGCACACCAAGTATTTGATAAAAGTTATGTCAGACATTGAGATTGTTCAAGGGTGAATTGATTGGTTGTTGAAGAGGGGTTGTATTATCTTAATGAGAATTCTTGGTTGTGAGTGGTTTTGTGATTGTTTTATTAGTGGAAGCTTAGGTTTATAGTGTAGAAAATGACATCTAAAGCGCCATCATAGGGAGCTAAGTCCTCTTCCACTTCAGCGCAATATAATGCTAATCTTTTTGTGTCGGCGGAGGCTTATGCTCGATACAAGCGCTCTATCAAGAAGAGAGCTACACTTTTTGAGAGGAGGATTGAACTAGAGCCATCCACACACATTCCAGGCCAAATATTATAAAACAACCATTCCAGGAGATGGGATAAATTTGGGCTGCCCCCAAAAGACGCCATCATCCTCTTAGGGGGCGTGAGGTCCACTTCAATAAAAAAGCAATCAACTCTTTTTATGGCCTCCCTACATGGAACAATAATAATGGTTATAATCTTTTTGCCCAAGCATTGAATTATGATAAGGTAATCAACACCATTTATGTTTCGGTCACTCAATAGGGAATGAAGAAACACTACCACTCCACCCCATGTCACATTTCATCGAGGTAAGTGTCGATAGGGCATTGCTTGTATATATGCAATTACCCAAGACCTTACTATTGACATGGGGAGTGTAATCTTTCAACTCATTGGTCATTCGACGCACAACAAGGGGCTAGCCTTCTTTTTCCCTTGTTGATCACAAAGTTATGTAAGAGAGCTGATATTCAGTTGAGAGAATAAGAAAAGCTTTTTCCCCGACTTGCCCACTCACAGACAACGACTTTCTCCGAATCATGGAAGGACCTCAAGGACACCAATCATGAGCCAATCCTTCTTTGAGTTCTATCCCTAAGGTCCCCTCATCTCGAAGACAGATGACACTAGGCAAGAGGCCGTACTGCCTCAAATCCATATTACAAAGTTTTTGGAAGTGGGAATTAGAGAAGTTGGCATACCAGGTCAAGAAGTATCGGTACGAAGAGCAAGTGCTTCACTATCAATGCAATCTTGACCCAGCCAACCTCCTTGCCAGTGTTCCTCGACAACTCGAGTCCTACCTCTTTAACCTTGCATATCCTTGGTAAGCTCCTTCTCAACCAGAAGAAGAAGATAAAGATGAAAAAGAGATAGAAGAGGACAACTAGGCAATGACTCTTTGTCTTACCTCTCAGAGAAGTTTTTTCTTCTCTTGCTCCTTTTTATTGCAAACACCAAGGATAATGTTTAAATTAAGTTTGGGAGAGGAAATGAATTGCTTTTAGATCTGCTATTGTTGCCCTTTATTATCTCGTTTTTATGTTTTCTTGGAGTATTTGTTAGTTCTAATTTCAAGCTGTTGTTTCTTTTGTTTTATCATGACTTTATCTTTACTTTGTTTAATTTTTTTAATTATTGTCAATTTAGTTCCTTTTATTTTGTCACTTTTGTTTAATTTTTAATTTTAGTTTTCTTTTATCTATAGGTTTAATTTTCTTAATTTGTAAAAAAAAAAAATTGTGAATAAGAGAAATGAGAATTAAAAGAAACCAAGCATGTTTTTTTTTATTTGAGTTGTGTTTTATGGTAAACAAAAGTTGATAATAGTCAATGCTTGATTTTAAATATGGCTCTTTGAATATGACTTGCGTAGTGATGCTTGGGATGCTTAATCCATGTGCAATTTGTGTTAGTTTTAATCCTTAACAATTGAGCACCAAGGTAGTTTGTCTCCTAATTCGACAGCTCACTAAGGCAGTTTGTCTTCTAACGTGTCAGATGGCTGCTCAACAAGTGTGATGACCACACCCCGCTCTCCTTCCTCTAGTTTGGAAAGACAAGGCAGGAGGTCAAGCAAAGAAAGAGGGAAGTTTCCAACACAATGGAGATTTAAGCATTTCAGGACACATTTCAGAAGGTGCTTCTTGTTCACACATGGAAAGTGATGGAGCCAGGCCGGTTGATCAGCCTGGCCAGGATAGATCACCACAAGGCTCTCGAGCTTCAGTTTTCGATAAGCTAGGGAATCGAGAGGTTTAACTAGCCCGAGAATGTACGCCAAGGTGAAAACGACACACCTTATCGGCTAGAACTTTTTGAAGATACCAACAGTCGTGATTTTTGAAAATTTCAACAGCATATCAGACATATTATAAACCAAAGGTTTGGGATCAATGATACTCACATGAACAATCCACCTTTCACCGAGATGATCATGATAGCATTGATGCCAAGCAAGTTTAAGTTCCTACAAATTCCTATCTATGATGCTACAACTGATGTCGATAAGCATCTAGAGACATATTGAGGACATATGCTCATCCAAGTACTAGTGATGTGGCAATGTGCAAAGCTTTCTCGCTAACAATTGTATGCTCAGATTGACAGTGGTTCAGGCAGATAGAACTAGGCACCATGACCTCTTTCCAATAGGTTGTGAAGGCATTCTTGAATGCATTTGTTACATCAAGGTTGAGGAAGAAAAAGTTCACCCATCTCTACGCTATATGGCAGGGAGAAGAAGGCATTTAGGACTACATCAGCTGATTCACCTGTAATGCCGCTGCTTTCTTTTATGGACACTTATGCTAATTTAACATTAGAATGTGATATTTTAGTAGTATTATTATTTATGTTAAGTAAATTAACATTTTATTTAGCATTGTCGTAGGTGACGGTATGTGGGATCGATGTGCTTGGGATGTTCATATCAAAAGTGATGATAAGCTTAAAGTATTTATTTATTTTTTTTATGGCTTTCAATTTGCCCTAAATTTATAATCTTTATGATGCTCTAGGATTGTGTATGCCTACAGTTATATTTTAGATGATGACATGAATGTTGTTGCATATTTTCTTATTTTCATAACATTTATGATGCTATGATAATTACATATGTAGTAGTTTTATTATAATGGCGTTAAGTAATGGGATAATATAAAATATCCAAGAGAATAATGTGAAAATTAATAATTTTCTTGGGTTATGGAAGTAAATATTTTTGTTATATATAAGTAATTATATATTATAATTATTTTATATTATATTATAATATTATATTATATTATAAGTTTATATTATATTATATATATATATAAGAGGTTATAAAAGAAGAAACGGCAATCTGTCGTGAGAAAAGAGAAAAAAGAAAAAAAAAAGGAGAAATTGAATTAGATTAGGATTAGCGTTTTCTATACTTATCTAATCTCTTCTCTCTCATAAACTTATAAATATACCTTTGAGCCACCAAAGTCTTCATTCTCTAAATTTCTAGCCAAAGAAAATTTTCTTTCTCTCAAAAAATTTTCTTAAACACTCTCTTTTTCTTCTCCACGTTTCTTGCCTTCTCTCCCTTATTTTTTTGCAAACAATTGAATGAAATATTGGGTTTTCACTTAGATAATTCAAGAGAATCAAGAAGAACCGTTTTGGAGGTAAAAAACTCATTCTAGACTATTGCTGAAATTTTGTTTTCTTTGTAATCCGACCCTTATAATTTTGTCTACGAATTTCCGTTTGCTCTGAAATTTTAGTATGATGTTTATGTATGGGATATGTGATATTCCTAAAAATTTCACTTTATTTGGAATTTTTTATGTTGAGATATTAAATTTTCTTTCTCTGCCACTTATGACCAAACTGTTGCTAATTGGTATTTTGCACAAAAGTATAGTCCATGTTTAAGGGACAAACGACCTTTGATTTGAATGAAATTTTACAGAGATATTCATGCATATGTTAAGTTATGATCTAGAAAATTTTGTGGTTATTTAATGAATATTTTATGAGTTGTTGAATTTCTTTAAGATAGGTTTTTATAGCTATCTATTTAGTGAATTCAGTACTTCTTGTTTATGTGACCTATTTGTATGGCTAAACAAATTTATTTGCTAATGAGACTTTTTGTGGTACTGTATCTATATGTTATTAGGTTGTCTTAAAAATTTTAGGGTTAAAGTAATTTTATTTTTAATTATTGAATTTTTGATGCCTTAAGTCTACTTTTCATACTAACACTTGACATCCGTTGAATTTCAGTAATTTTTGATTCTATATTAGCATTGTTTATATTTTTCTTATATTTTTCTCAAATACTAGACATCTTAAGCTTTCGTTTGGTTTTTGAATCGCTTGAATCGGAGTTCTCATTAAATAGTTATGATTTTTTGAATTTGACCTTAAAAGCTATACAGTTTTAAACAGACCCAAAATTTAGATTGAATTTTGAGGACTTTTTCTTCATGAAAATTATTGTCAAAATATGTGTGTAATATATGAAATTCTTTGTTTTTGAGTCTAGTTTCTAATGCCACTGGTTTTGACTGATTTGGAGTTAAGATGAAATTATTTTAAATTTTTAAGTGAATAAAGGTCATTCTGCCTACTTTCGGGAATTATGCCCTAGGTTCATAAATTGTAATTTTGTGCTTCTTGATATTATTACGTGATAAGGTGATGTTTAATGATAGTATGAGATGTTTATATATTGCTAATAGTATTGCTAGTGACTTATAGTCAATATGAATGTTTGACATGAACCCTCCAAAAGGCGAGCACACAGAGAACCGCAACGACGTCACCCAAGTTAAAGTTTAGTAAGTAAGCAAGTCAAGTAAGTACATTCTCACCTGCAACATGATAAAAGTTTACAAAAAGGTTTTGAGAACATGCTTTATGATAATTTTTAAGTTTTTTTTTTACATGTGGTTTTCTCATGAAAACTATTGTTGCAACAAGAAAGTTTAACGAATATTTCAATGATGAGGTATGTTAAAAGTATATCTATACATATGTATCACTTAATCAAGTGTTGCACATCCTATGTTTATGTTTATGTTTATGATGTCCCGAAGGTTGGACTTGTCATGTTTGGTTTGGGATTAACTACCCCTCTCCTCTCATGACAGCGCGCCTATGATGATGATGTTTACGATGCAACACTTGGACCCTAAAGATAAAATGAATGAAGTTTTAATATGGATAATGATGATGAAAGATATGTTCTATATAAAACTGTGCCAAGTGCACTATTATGTTAATGATGATTATGATTATGATGTTTCATAAAGATGTTCATAAAATGTTTTATGTTGTGAGATAGGAAAGTATACTTACTAAGCTTTTGCTTACTTAGTTTATAATCATGTTGTAGACAAAGGTACGAACGAGGACCATGGAATAGGTGGAGGGCAAGGACGAGCATGTGGGCTATGAAGGATGGATCGGAAACGGAAGAACGCCAAGAAAGAATATTTTCTTTTACTATGTTTTTATTTCTTTGAATGCTTAAATTTCCGCATTATTAAGTAAAAAGACTTGTTTTACATTTATTTTGATTTTTCAAAAGTTCAGTCTACCGAACTATTTAAACAGATTTTAAAGTTTGTTT
>CAMOHE010055092.1:43426-59101 GCA_946598075.1 Artocarpus hirsutus
ATTTTCTTTTACTATGTTTTTATTTCTTTGAATGCTTAAATTTCCGCATTATTAAGTAAAAAGACTTGTTTTACATTTATTTTGATTTTTCAAAAGTTCAGTCTACCGAACTATTTAAACAGATTTTAAAGTTTGTTTTGAAATTTTATTTGAATTATGGTTTTGCTAATTTGGCATTGATAAACTATGAAAAAAAAAAAGACTTGAAATATTTGGAATATTTTTTTTTAAAGAAAAATTTATATGCATGGATCCTGGGATATGTTTATCAAATTGTGTTTAAATTTAAATAGTTTATCTCATAAAATAATGATAAGAAGGATGAAAGTAATGATTATTATTGTGGATTTTGATATTGTTGTGGAAATGGTGGATGACTTTGAGAATTTTAAGGTGGAAGTGGCAGTGGTGGTTGAAATTGCTATTGTGGTTGATCGTTTCTTCAACTGAAATTAGGATGGTTTCTCCATTGTGAATTAAATGTGTCAGAATGTGAGGATGGAAATGGCTTCTTCACTGGGTCCAATTGATTTGTGTAATTTACCTAGTCATGGGACTTTTCCTTAAAAACTAGGCATTCATAAGTTGAGTGTTCTAGAATTTGGCAAACACTACACAAAGTTTTAATTTTAGGTTCTTGGACATTCCTATGATCTATGGCTTCAATTTTTTTAGTCAAACATGCAATCCTAGCATTTAGATCATTTCTTGACTAAGTTGATGGATACCTCTTTGAGCATTAGCAAGATTAGACCTAATTGAGCCTTTAGAATTATCATGTTGCTAGAATTGAGAGTTATTAGCCAAATTATCTTGAAAATCTAACGTTTCATAAGGTTCTATATCAAGGAATTCTCCATTATACATTGTTTCAACAAATTGATGGGTTTTAGGAGTTAAATCTTCATAAAAGAAACTAATATAATGCCATTTTTCAAATATTTGATGTGGACAAGAGTTTAACAAATCGTTAAAATGTTCCCAACATTGAAAATAGACTTCTTTTACATATTGCAAAAAGCTTTGAATTTGTTTCTTCAAAGCATTAGTTTTATGAGTTGGAAAGAATTTTTTTTAAGAACTCAGTTTGCATTTCTTGCCATGTCCCAATTGATCCCGGTTTTAAAGAAGTTAAGTTTTAGCTTTATCTTTTAGATAAAAAGGAAAAAGCTTAATTTAACAACTTCGTTCAAAACATTTTTGTAACACCCACCAATACAGATTTAAAATACATAACATACTGATATTAAGTGTTATTACTCTTAATTATTTACAATTATAATATTAAATACATAAGGTTAATATAAAAATGTGAGAAAAATTTGAACCTTTGAAATTCTTTATATAACTAGAGTACAACTTTTACTTTATAATTATATTCATAATATAATACAAATCTCAAAATAAATCAACCATGTCATAACTATAGCCTCTAAAGGCATTCAAAAGAAAGCAGTAATGAAAATACCCAAAGCAGGTCAACTTTGTCTTTACACACAAGTCCATAGGTCCAAAGGAAAGTGCCAGCTTGCTATTTAGCATCCTACTACTAATGTTGAGAATTGTCATTATCTGCATCACCATAACTAAGTAAACTTATGCCCAGTAAGTCAAATTAATGTGTAACATGAATGACTATGTTGTGAATGATCCCATTAAAGTCATGCTTTTCTTTTCTTTGAAAACTTACATTGTACTTGTTTTGCATCAAACATAACATGCATACAATTTTTCTTTAGGACTTCCTATAATAAGAAGGTTTCCTTTCGTTAACTTCTTTGGACCATTAATGCCATTGTATGGCTTCCTACATCTCAAGTCTCCGTCAACATAGTCTTCATCGAGACAACATATCAAAACTATAAGCCTCCATCGAGACAATATAGTGGAGCAACCTTCATCAAGACTAACTCCATTAAATATACCATCCCGTCTTAAGTAGCCCATAAAACCTCATAAAACTTCTTCCTACATGATTTAACTTTTATATAACATTTTGGGTACAATGTCTTTAACATATAATGCATGCTTGCATAATGCTCAAAATCAAAACGTACTCATGTTAATTATGCTCCATAAAGGCATAACCATACATACAAAGATGTACAACATTTATGGTGATGTAGGTGAAATTCTACTTACCTTGTATTATAGAGCAATGTAAACTATTGCTAGGGTTTTCCTCTTCAGATCTAGTGTCCAATCCTTCTAAAAATAAGTGTTTATATTTTGTTATAATTTAATAAACATATACTAGTTACTTAAGTGTTAAGGAGCTCATTTCAAGTTTAAAATCAATCTTAAACAAAAGAAAGATTAATTTCCTGCAAACATGTCATTTTTAACCTTCTAGTTGTAACCATATTAAATAATATGGAAAGATAGTGAAAACTAGAACTAAATATTCTATTATAAACAAACTTCAAGACACAATATGAGTATAATTTTAATGCTATTCAAGGCTAGGAATCATAGAAAAATAATCTAATAAAAAGGGATTGGTTGTTGGAATAAAAAGTTTTGGAATTATATGACTTTTAGAGAATTTTGTGAGTACCCTATACTTTTGTTTTTATTTGTAGGTTATTTTAAGGAATTTTAAGCTTTTGGGAGTGTTAAAAATTAAGGGGAAATGCTGCCCAAATTCTTAGAAGATGTTTTGAACCATTTAGAAACCAAAAGTCCACTTTTTTCCTTAAAACTAATAGTTTTGTTATATTACCAATGTTCATATTTTTTAATATTTTAATGGACTTTTGGGATTAAGTTTGATATTTTATCCTCTACATTACATGAATTTATGAGTTTTACTAAAATTGTTATTCTTAGTAATATTTTTATAAGCTAAGTTCTTTATTTGATTAGAAAATGCGAGAACTATTAAAGGGTTCAAAACAAATCTATGAAGCATTGCTTGGTTTTGGCCAATTAGTCACTGCTTCAATCTTGCTAGGATTTATAGAAATTCCATCCTTTGGACTTGGCATACAACTGTTTCTCCTTTAAAATATTCATAATTATTCTTAAGTGCTTAGCATGTTCGTCCTTCGAGTAAGAGTAGACAAGGATATCATCAATAAAAATGATGACAAAACTGTCTTAGTAATCCTTAAAAACTTTATTTATCAAGTCCATAAACATGGCTGGAGCATTTATTAACCCAAATAGCATGACCAAAAATTCATAGTGCCTGTATCTAGTTCTAAAAGTAGTCTTTGGTATATCTTCTTCATTGATTCTCAATTGATGGTACCCTGATCAAAGATCAATCTTTGAAAACACTGTAGCACCTTGTAACTACTTAAACAGATCATCTGTCCTTGCCAAAAGATACTTAATCTTCACAGTAACCTTATTTAGCTCACAATAATCAACATATAATCTTATTGATCTATCCTTCTTTTTTACAAACAATAATGGCGCACCCCATGGAGAAAAACTTAGACAGATAAGTCACTTGTCCAATAACTCTTGTAATTACACTTTTAACTCTTTCAATTCAACGGGTGCCATCCTATAAGGTGTCTTTGAAATAAGAGCTATACTAGGCATCAATTTAATCTCAAACTCAAGTTCTCTTCTTAAAGGCAATCTAGGTAAATCATCAGGAAAAAATTCTAAGAATTCACTCGCTATTGGAACATCTTCAACTTTTAGTTTCTATTCTACTTGATTATCAACCATGTTAGCTAAGTACCTAGTACATCCACTTTATAACAAATCCGAGCCTTTAAAACCAATATAATAGGAGTTCTTAACCCACTAGTCTTGCCTACAAAAGAAAATTCTCTCTCCTTTGGAGGTCTAAATATCACCACTTTCTTCCCATAGTTAATAAATGCATTGTACTTTGTCAACCAATCCATACTAAAAATAACTTCATAATCCAACATTTTCAATACCACCAAGTCAACAAACAATTCTTTTCCATCAATTATCACTAGGCATGCATGCAACGTCTCATTTGACTGCAAAATATCTCCAAATGGTAAGGTTACACAATATAGAATTCTGAGTTGATCCACTAGTTTACCTAGTTTTCTCACACACCCCATAGATACAAATAAGTAAGTGGTTCTTGAATCTATCAATGTACGTGTGATAATCCCATGAATAAGTATCTCACTTGTAATAATTATTAGGTGAGTTGCTACCTCACCCTATATGAGTGCATAAACTATAGCAGGAGCCTTCTTCTGTTGATCACTTATAGACATAGGACAGTCTCTTGCTAAATGTCCTTATTTACCACTTGCGAAACAAGCTCCCTGCCTACACTTTCCAAGATGAAATCTACCACATTTAGGACATGTAATTTCTTGCATAGTTGTAACTGGTGCAATTCGTGGTTTCTGATCATGACCCTTTTGTTCTTTCCTTGCTCTTGTTGCCCTTGATTCCAATTGCCTTGCCTCTTTTGCCCACCTCGTGCCCATGGTGGTTGTTGAACTCTGCCCTGATTTTCTTGAGAGCTAGACTGAAAATTTCTACTTTGATTACCCCTAAATCTCTCTTGTTTCTCTCTTTGTTCCCACCAGATATCTTGTAATTTCTTTTTTGCACTATCCACTTTCAATGCCTTACTAACCACTTTAGAAAAAGTTGCTCCCTCCAAATTAGCTACTTCAAGGTCTTTATAAATCATTGGATTCAATCCATTCATGAAATGCTGAACCTTTAGATTCTCATTATTGGCAAGATGAGGGACATAACAGGACAACTCATCAAACTTCCTAAGATACTCTGCAACTATTGAAGTACCATGTTTCATATTAGCAAATTCCCTTCTCTTGTCATACCTAGTGCTAGAAGTCATAAACTTATCCTTAAATAATTGCCTAAACTGCTCCTAAGTCATGGTTGCAATATTGTACATTGTTGCCATATTGTCCTACCAATGACTAGCATCCTTCGTCAACATAACAACAACACAGTACACCTTATTAGCATTTGTAGCTCTAGCACAGCCAAATAACCGCTCCATGGCATGTATCCAATTCTTAGCAATTTTAGGGTCCATACCACCCTCAAATATTGGTGGTTTATACTTTAATAATCGCTCACTAACAACATCTATAACTTCATTTCTAACTGTTGGTGCTGATGGTGGTGGTGGGGGGGTGTGGGGGGAGTTGGAGGTAGAGGTAGAGGTAGACGGGCTTTTTTAGCTTATTGTTTTACTTGTTGTTCCAAAAGTCTCTCCATTAAATCAGCAAATCTATCAAGATGGATATCTTTATCATTTTGCTCTCTAGAAGTATTAATTACCCTTTACAATAGCACCACTCCAACATCTCATCCAAACTATATTTTCCTACAATACAATTTGTTTTTCCTCACATGTAATTGTCATAGTGGCCAATACAAGCATGATTAGGCATATAAAGCACATCACATAATAATGCATTTTAGAGACTTAAACTTACTAGTTAGCTGTGCAACCTCACTCCATGACTTTTGTATATGGACAGTCTACATAAAAGACCTTGCTTTGATACCACAACATTAACACCCACCTAACATAGATTTAAAATACATAACATACAGATATTAAGTTTTATTACCCTTAATTATTTACAATTATAATATTAAGTACATAAGGTTAATATGAAAACGTGAGAAAATTTAAACCTTTGAAATTCTTTATATAACTAGAGTACAACTTGACTTTACAAACTTAAACTAGCTAATGTTATATTCACAATATAATACAAATCTCAAAATAAAATCATCCATGTTATAACTATAGCCTCTAAAGGTATTTAAAAGGACTCAGTAGTGAAAAGACCCAAAACAGGACAACTTTATCTATATATATACAAGTCCACAGGTTAGAGGAGAGCACTAACCAGCTACCTACCATCCTACTACTAATATTAAGAATTGTCATTATTTGCATTTGTTAGACATGCATGCCCTAAGGAGTAAAAAATGTAATATGTTTTTGGAGACTTTTTTATCAATAAAGAATTTATTTATTATTTATATACCAAATCTTGTCTACTTTACATTCATATTTGTTGAATGTATGATAAGCAAACAAAAGTCTGAGACTATCGGTCTAAACCTTTAGTATCAGGCAAATGATGGACAGAGTATGCGGAAGACATGATTCTTAAAGTGATGTTATAAATCATAAGATCCGCAATTGAGGGAATAATGTTTGGCGCTTTATTCATGCAAAGATTGTTATGTTGTCTATATCCCTAATAGGAGATGATTTATGTTAGCCATTAGAGTTGGCCTTCATGAATAGAAACTTTGGCATATTATCATAGATGACGATGTTGGATTAGGACATAAACCAAATTGATTTAAATTAATAATTTTGTCCTGGCAATTCGATTCACTTTAGACAATCATATGTATTGTATCTTAATTCTGAGATGAATAATGGGCCTGTTGTCTTGACTTATGCCTTTTTATGTACAAAAGGGTGACATCCACATTTTATGTTGGTATACATGCTAGTATATTAGAGACATGACTCTTGATAGCATAGACCTGCTATTCAAAGACATGTAATCCATAGCTCTTTTTTAGGAATAGATGATATCCTCTTATATGCATTATCTTGTAATTGAAAAATTGGAACGCTCACCATTTGGATACACAGGTGTAATAGAATGGTATACCATCTTTGGATGGTAAGTTTTTTGATGGTGAGATAGTGGAACGTAAGATAACAATAATCAAGAAGGTAAGACAGAAGTTTTTTTCTTAAGCTAGTTATGGATAATCCTATGGGGATACGATACACTATGATATGCCATAGAGCCTTAGCTATACGGGCTTCGTAATTCTATATAGTTCAAGAGTGTAGCACTGAGCTTTTAGTGGAGTAGCATTAGAGTTGATAATTATGAAATGTATATCTGGGATATTGGGTTTCATAATTATAGGGAATTTGAACTATATGGGTCCATCATGTCCTCTTTGCTAGCTCATAATAAATCTTATAAATGATATGGCGCGTTTTTTTAATAATTATTGACTTGTGTCAAATTATCGATTGGTTGAAAATTCAATAGGATTAGATAATTCATGTTTCTTTATCAAATGAATTAATTTTGTGAAAGTTAATTTAAGATAAACTTGTTGAATTATCGGGAGTATTTATTTTCCTATAGATTATCCAGCTATGACTATTTTAATTAGAAAAATTTTCTATTAGGTTATTTGAATTAAAACTAAGGTTCTAATCCTAGAATCTTGGGTGGGAAATAAAAATTCATAGGGATCAAATACGTGAGTTCAATAGGTCGGTCTTCAGGTTCAGTCTACCGACGGAACAATTTCTAATCATGCATTTTTAGACGCGATTTTTGATTTGATATTGATTTTGATTCAAATTTTTGAGGCCTAATCTGATAAGGATTGACCCTTGGGACCAACTTCTATAAAAGGGGAATGAGACTCATTGTTATTGAGATTAGTTGAGAAATGTAAAGTGAGTACTCTGCCAGTGAGACTTTGAAACTCCCCAAAGAGCTGTTATTCACAAATCACGAACTATAGCTTTGGGTACATTTGTTGGAAGAAGAGCCACCTGTGGAAGAGTTGTATGAATATGCCCACAAACACACTAGTTGTGGAATGACAATGTACCAATGTTTCTACTCATGGAGTCCAATTCCAATGGCCAGGATAAGCCATCTCCTATCAGATATGTAGACAACATAATAATCTTAGCATGAATAAAGTGCCTAACCTTATTCCTTTGATTGCGGATGTTATGATTTAGACCATCACCTTTAGAATTATGTCTTCTGCATAATATATCCATCATATGCCTAATTCTTAAAGGTTTAGACTAATAGTCTTAGACTTTTGTTTGCTTAACATATGTTTAACAAATATGAATGTAAAGAGAACAACATTTAGTATATGAACAATATATAAATTTTTTATTGATAAATGTCTCCAAAAACATATTACAACATTTTACTCTTTAGGGCATACATGTATAACAATCTCCTACTTGCACTAAGTGAATAAATATGCCATATCACATATCCTCATAGCTTCCACATGCCTCTCAAAAGCCCTCACAATTAGTGTCTTTGAGAATGGATCAGTTAAATTGTCCTTAGATGTGATTTTGCATACAGCAACATATCCACCCTCAATGAAGCCCTTTATCACAAGATACTTTTGATTAATATGCTTACTTTTCTTGTGAAATCTTGGTTCCTTGACATTAGCTACTGCTACAATGTTATCATAATACAACCACACTGCCTTATCCATGTGAAGAACTATCTCAAGATTCCTAAAGAACTTGTAGAGCCACACTGTTTCTTTTGAAGCATCACTAGCTACCACAAACTCGGCTTCCATTGTTGAATTCAAAATGCAAACTTGCTTGGCACTTCTCCAAACAATGGCACTATGACCTTGAGTAAACACAAAACCAGAAGTTGGTCTCCTCGAATCCAAACAGGATTGGAAGTCTGAATTAGTATATCAGAGTGGTGTTAAATCCTCACTCGAATACATAAGCATATACCCTCAAGTCCTTTTCAGGTAGTTGAAAATATGCTTGACTGCAACCTAGTGGTTCGGTCCTAGACCCGACTGAAACCAACTTACTATTCCAATCGCATAACAAATATCCGATCGTGTACAAAGCATGGCATATATGAGACTACCCACTACCGAAGCATAAGGCACCTTCTTCATTTATTCTCTTTCTTCATCAGACTTTGGTAAGTCTTTCTTAGAAAAAGTAATTCCAGACCTATATAGTTGCCCTCCTTTTTTGGAATCCTACATTGCAAACCTCTTGAGAATTTTATCTATGTAAGCCGCTTGAGACAAAGTTATCATTCTATTCTTCCTATCTCGAAAGATCTAAATACCGAGAACATAATTACTTCAAAGTCTTTTATGTCAAACTGCTTTGTCAACTATAATTTGATTGATGACTATGCCCCAATGTCATTGCCAATTAGCAAAATGTCATCTACATAGAACAGTAGAAAAAATACCTTCCCATCCTTAATGTATTTGTAAACACATGGTTCGTCTATATTTTGTTCAAACCCATAAGTCTTAATCACTTGATCAAATCTTATATTTTAATAACGGAAAGCCTGCTTAAGTCTATAAATTTCTTTTAGTAGCTTACAAACCTTACCCTCTTGACCCTTAGCCTTAAACCTTTCTGGCTATACCATATATATGAACTCATCAAGATAGCCATTCAAAAAAGTTGTTTTAACATCCATCTACAAAATCTTATAGTTGAGAGTGGTAGTTATGGACAAGAGATTATGGATGGACTTAGCACGGCTATAAGCGAAAAGGTTTCCTCATGATCGATTTATTCCTTTTGCGTGTATCACTTAGCTATTGGTCTTGCCTTATAGGTTTTGAATTTTTCATCTACCTCTCTTTTTCTCTTGTAGATCCATTTACATCCTATGGGTTTTACCCCTTCAGGAAGATCCATAAGTTCTTAGATCTAATTAGTCTTTGTAGACTTTATCTCAGTGTTCATGGCTTCTGTTGAGAGTTTGGATCAACATCCTCCATAGCCTTTTCGTAAGTATAAGGATCCTTGTCATGTTCATCCAGTTTAGCCGAAAAGGCCTCACCCTTGAATATATTGGGTTGACGTCTGATCCTCCCACTATGCCGAAGCCCCTTAGGTTGTTGTTCAGTTGGTACATTAATTGGATTGGTTTTTGCTAGGATCCTTGGAAGTACCACTTTACTTTGAGGCTTAAAGTCGTTCATATAACTTTCCTCAAAGAAAGTTGCATTTATAGAAACCACGATATTATTTTCCTTTGCGTTATAGAAATAACCCCCTTTAGTACTTTTTAGATATCCTACAAACACACAAACTTTTTAATGTGTTTCCAACTTATTTGCTTCCTTATACAAAACATGAGCTGGACATCCCCATATACGAATATGGTTTAAGGATGTCTTCTTCCTTATCCAATTCTCGTGAGGAGTTTTAGGAACCGATTTTGAAGGCACCTTGTTCAAAAGATAACATGCGTTTTGTAATGAATATCCCCAAGAGGATAAAGATAATGATGAATAACTCATTATGGCGCTGACCATGTCCAACAAAGTCCTTTTCCTTCTCTTAGCTAAGCCATTTTGCAACGGAGTGCCCAATGTAGTCCAATGAGATAAGATCTCATCCTAATAAGTGTTCCAAGAACTTATAAAGAGGTATTCACTACCTCAATTGGATCAAAGTGCCTTTATGGGTTTAGCACACAGCAGAATTTTAAAATTTTTATACTAGAGTATTTTCCAAAACACAAGGTTGATACACTATATGCAAAGACTAACCAGATCTTACTAAACTTATATGCTGAAGAGCTCCTACAATCTATAAAGAGAAGGATGTCCTAGAAAAGCCTCAACCAACTGATCGCCTTTGCGTCCCAAAAGAGCCTTAACCAACTGATATTCTTTGCTATTCTCTATCCATGATCAGAGTGTGTTTGGGTGCTCGAAGTTTAGCTCTTCCCCGGTGACTCTCCTTCTAACCAAGTAAGAAATACCTAGAACTACCATTCGTGATTTGTGAACAATAGCTCATCAGGAGAGTTTGGAAAACTCATATAATAAAGTGGTCACTCTTGATTTCTCAACTGATCTAAATAACTTATAAGTCTCACTCCCTATTTATACAAGTCGTCCTTATGGTTGGTCCATATCAAATAAGGCTTCAAAAATTCAAATCTAGTTCAATATCTGATAAAATCACGTAAAAACGTGCGGTCGATAGGCCAAACTTACTCTATCGGCTAACTGAACTTACGATAAATGATCCATGTAAATCTTTTACTTTCCACTCGAGATTTTTCTGATAAAGCCTTAGTTTTAATTCAAATAACACAATAGAGAAATTGTTTGATTAAAACAACCATATCTAGATAATTTCTTGGAAAATAAATATTCTTGATAATTCAACAAGTTTATCTTGAATTAATTTTTCATAAAATTAATTCAACCAATAAATAAACATGAATTATTTGATCCTATTAAACTTCAGCCAATCTAATAATTTAACATAAGTCACCAATTTATTAGAAAAGCATGCCGTATTGTTATAGGATTTATCATGAGCTGGCAAAAGGGACCTGATGGACCTTTATAATTCAAGCTATTGATAATTATAAAACCCAATATCTCAGATATATATTTCATAATTATCAACTCTAACATTACTCCACTAAAAGCTTAGAGTTGTACTCTCAAACTATATAGAATTATGAAGCTTGAATAGCTAAATATCTATGACATATCATAATGTATCGCATTTCCATAGGATGTTCATAATCGACTTAAGGATAAATTCTGTCTTACCTTCTTAATTATTTTTCTCTTATATTCCATAATCTCGCCATCAAAAAACTTACTATCTAAGGACTGTATACCATTTGGTTACACCATGTATCCAAATAGTTAAACGCTCTAGTTTTTTAATTATAGGATAACGCACATAAGAGGAAATCATCGACTCCTAAAAAGGAGCTATAGATTCTGTATCTATGAACAACATGTCTATGCTATCAAGTCTTATGTCTCCAAAGTACTAGTGTGCATATGAACATAAATTATGGATGTCATCCTTTGGTACATTAAAAGACATAAGTCAAGGCAACGGGTCCACTATTCATCTTAGGATTAAGATACAACACATATGATTGTCTAAAGTGAATTGATTTGTCAAGACAATTATTAATTCAAATCAATTACACTGTATTCCCGATCCAATACATCGTCATCTATGACAATGCACAATGCACCATGGTTTCTATTTGCAAAGTCTACCTTCGATGGCCAAGACAAACCATTTCCCATTAGGAATATAGACAACATAACAATCTTTACATGAATAATGCACCCACCTTTATTCTATCAATTACGGATCTTATGATTTAGACCGTCATTATTAGAATCATGTCTTCTGCATGATCTGTCCCTTATATGCTTGATTTTAAAGGCTTAGATTGACAGCCTCAGTCTTTTGTTTGCTTATTATACATCCAACAAATATGAACATAAAGAGGACAACAATTTGGTATATGAATTATAAATAAGCTCTTTATTGATAAAAATGTCTTCAAAAGCATATTATATTTTTACTCCTTAGGGCATACATGTCTAACAATCTCCCTCTTGCACTAAGTGAGCAAATATAATAAATCTTGCATTCCCATAGCTTCCACATGCCTCTCGAAAACTCTCGCAATTAGTGTCTTTGTGAATGGATCGGCTAAATTGTCCTCGAATGTGATTTTGCATATAGCAACATGCTCGTCCTTTACGAAGTCCTTTATCACATGATATTTTCGATCAATATGCTACTCTTCTTGTGAAATCTTGGTTCCTTAGCATTAACTATCGACACAATGGTTCGGTCTTAGATCTGATTGAAATCGACTCATAATCCTGACCGCATAACAAATATCCGATTGTGTGCAAAGCATGGCATACATGAGACTACCCACTGCCGAATCATAACGCACCTTCTTCATGTATTCTCTTTCTTCATTTGACTTCGGTGAGTCTTTCTTAAAAAGGGTAATTCCATACCCAAATCTTTGCATCTGTCCTCCACAGCACTGAGCTCTTTAAACATGTCCTACTGGTCATCTATAGAACTATCTACAACATGAATGTACTTTTAATGAGCTTTTGCTTAATAAGTTCAAAATATAAACTCACAAATCATTAAAACATACTTCATAAACTTTTCTCATAAAAACCTTTCTTTTAAAACATTTTTCATAAACGTTTTTCATAAAACATTTCTTAAACGTTTTCTTAAAACATCTTTCACAACCCTTTTCTTGTAAACATGGAAATTTTTTTCATAAACATTTAATATAAAACATTCCTCAGAATTTTTTCATAAACATAACACATAAACATTTCATAATAAGGAATACAAGCAAAATCAAAATGCATGATTCCATTTGTGCTCAATAATGAACTTTCAATTATGAGCGTCCTATAAACATTTATTTCTTACTTTAACTTTTTATCTTTATTTCTTAACTTTCCTTATCTTATAAACTTTAGTATTCATACCAATATCATTAATTATGAGATCATAAACATGATGCTTCCCTTGTAGAAAACTTGTGACCATCGAACACTAAGGTCATAACTTTAACTTTACTTGTGTATCTCACATCAAGGAGATCATAACTTAAACTTTGCTTGTGTACCTTACATCATGGAAGCTGATACGACACCTTCTTTTATCATCTTTACTTTACCTTCTTTTTAACTTGGTGAGCATAACAAATGCTAACACATCATATACAAACACATTTACAAATCATAACTTATACTCTTTAAATCATTGTGCATTCCACGTACAAACATACTTTAAAAATAATAATTGCAAATACATTGCAAAACTTTACTAGATTTTTTAAACTTTATGCATATTAAATGCAATCATACTTTAAACATAATAGGTGTGCGTATATTACAAATCTTGATTTAAACTTTAAAACTTTTTGCATAACAAATGCAAACATACTTTAAAAATAACTCACATAACAATTGCAAACGCATTTGTAAACATAATTATAAACATTTGAAAATCATTTACTTCATGCTGTAGGTAAGATTTGAAACTTACCTGTCTATAGCTCTAACATTCCTATTTTCTTCTTTTTCCTTTAATTAGTGGCTTCTGTGTCTTGATTAAATGATACCTGACTTATTAGCTAACTTTTCTTATTATCAATATACTCAATTGATAACATAGCTTAAAAATTGGACATTAACCATTCTTTCCTTTTTAATTAACTTGTATATTATCAGTTTACCTTCCTTTACTTTGCTTTGTAACCCACTGGGGTTACCTTTTCCTTTACTTAATTCCGTAACTCATCGGGTCATCATTCTTTTTACTTAACTCTACAACCCATCGGGTTGCCTTTTTATTACTTAACTTTGTAACCTACCAGGTTACCTTTCCTTTAACTTAACTTTAACGTCCCTTAGTTAAATTTTCTGTCCCACCAAATGGTTTCATTACCTAACGAGATATTGAACATTTTTCATCTAAGAGCGTTTTGCTAACTCAGAGTGTTCGACTCCATTTTAACCATTTTCTTTAAAATGACGATTTTACCTTTAACGGATTTTTCGTTAATTTTATAACTTTATAAAACTCACTGCCTAACTTTACCATTTTATTACTTACATATTGCAAACAAATTCCCGCTAAGGGCACCATTTTTTGACATCGGACGTTTTAGGTCCATTTTGGCCCTTTTCGTAAAATGACTATTTTGCCCTTGGCGGGTCTTTTAAAAAGTCTTAAAACCTATTTTTAAACATCATGCATTTCTACATGTATCATAATATTACAGAAAACCAAAATAACGGTTTTTCTCTCAATTAAATCTTTTTTGTCAAAACTTTATAGTTTTGACCTGTAACTTGAAAATCCTTGCGTTTTTGCTCTTAATGTTTGTTTCTTTTCTTTTCTTGACTAAATTTTGAATCCTTTAAAAACATAATCCTTGTGGTTACTCACTGCTCACAAAAATGTAGGAACTTAATGTTCCTTGGTGAAAACTCAATTTCACACAATTTTATGATTTTGGCCCGAATCACAAAAATCTTTACATTTTTGCCCCTGGAACCAAAAACGACCACTTTGTACTCAAAATTTTGTAAAACTTATAACTTTTCAACGGAGCAAAATTTAGACAAACTGCTCTTGCTATCTTAATAGATTTGTTGAGTTCTACAACTTTGGTGTTTTAACTTTCCTCAAATTCCATCGTTAAGGTGGACTTTTTGGCTGATTCTCAAATTTGCCAAACTTTTACAAAACTTTGCAATTTAGTCCTTTTAGAATTTTACAAAACTTCGTTTACAAAAGTTGTTTCGTTCACTATTTTGGCAATTCCTATACCATGTTTAGAACATAAATTGGCCTCTAAGGCCCTCAAGACCCCATTCCTTTGAAACTAGTTAAACTTTACAAAGTTTAACAATTTTTTACTTTTTTGATTTTGTCTTTTTTAGGGCTTAGGAAGGCCAAAGGACTATTCTAGAAGCTTGTAACTTCTTTGGCCTTTTTCCTTAGATGTTGGCTGAACCACTCATTGTAGATCAAATTAGGTTTTCGAATAAAATTTGGACCATTGCATGTTCATGAGTGAGAACTCTCCTCTCTTGTTCTATTAGAACTAAAACTCGACTTATCAAGGGGCTGATCATTCCTTGTGGCGTCTACACACTTTGGGGTTCTTGTTCCATTGTTGTTCAAGGGTTTCAAGTGGATCAATTCATCAAATCTGGATTACGTATTCTAGGGTTTGAATATCAGATTGCTTGTGGGTTTTCAAGGCTTAGATCCTTGTGGGTTCGCATCATTTGGTATCAAGAGCTTTGGTTACCGAACCAGGTTATATCCTTCCTTTTTTAATCTTTGTTTTGTCGATTTCGATTCTGTCCTTGTATTTGTCTTCATAGCCGCGCCTACATTTAAGGGAAAATACGAAAATTGTTATTCATCAAAAAAAAAAACCCCTAATATCTGTGGCTATTCCATTGAAATCTGAAATCTTCTTAGATTTTTCTATGAGTTTTGTTTGAAATCTGTCCATGGGCATCCGAATCTATTCCATTGAAATCGTGAGTTCATCTCACATCCGAATCTATTCT
>CAMOHE010055092.1:60289-77677 GCA_946598075.1 Artocarpus hirsutus
GAACTCTCCTCTCTTGTTCTATTAGAACTAAAACTCGACTTATCAAGGGGCTGATCATTCCTTGTGGCGTCTACACACTTTGGGGTTCTTGTTCCATTGTTGTTCAAGGGTTTCAAGTGGATCAATTCATCAAATCTGGATTGCGTATTCTAGGGTTCGAATATCAGATTGCTTGTGGGTTTTCAAGGCTTAGATCCTTGTGGGTTCGCATCAATTCAGTTACACCTATGTATCCAAATAGTTGAGCACTCTAGTTTTTTAATTATAGGATAACGCATATAAGAGGATATCATTAACTCCTAAAAAGGAACTATGGATTCCATATCTATGAGTAACAAGTCTATGCTATCAAGTTTCATGTCTCCAACGTACAAGCATGTGTACTAGCATAAATTGTGGATGTCACCATTTGGAACTGAATGTAGCTACCAAGTTAGCCTTGCCACCCATAGGATTTTCCTTGATCAGATTTTTAAACTCTTATAACTACTTCATCAGCTTCATTAAGGTCACATCCTGTCTGTTGCTCAAATTATATGAAGCTCTAAACAGGATGAACTCCTTTAACAGAGTCTCAAAAATCATAGTCATCTATGACTTGGCATCGATATCAGCTCCATGGGCTTAAACCTTAGTGAAGTAACCCATGACTAACATCATATGCTCTTTCATAGGAGTCCCTAGTTTTTGTTTGTAGTTCAAAAGTTTTCGAAGTGCTCCTTGCCGTTTTGTTATGGCTTGGCCTCTAAAAATATCTTCAAGATCATCCATGTTCTGCTTTGTAGTCTTATAATTTTTATGTTGAGCTTGTAGCATTTATTCATACTAGCTATAACATAACAACGAGCCCAATCGTTAGCATCTTTTCAACAATCATACGCTTAGATTTGCTCATTAGTAGATTCCTCGGTAGGTTCAGGAGGGCACGGTGTTATGGGCATAAATTTTAGTTTCTCAAAGGAGAGGATGATGTTTAGGTTCCTCTTCCAATCATTATAATTCTCACTAGTTAATTGGCTTTTATCAAGTATCAAAGATAAAGCATTTTTAGACATTTTAATCCGCAATAAAGATCAGATACCAAACATAAACAAACATTCCCCAACAGTTTAGTAAGATAATACAATCAAGTAAGCATACAATTGTGTTTATGTGTTAAAACCTTGAAAAAAATCACATCTTTACAACGAAAATTCTTAACTTAGAATTCAACAAGCCGCCTAGGGGAGACTTGCTAAATTCAATTAGGAACACGGATCCCTTTCAATTAGTATATGCCATCTAGGACCCATCTGATCCAGCATACATTAATAATCATTTTCTTCGACCATTGATTTTATTAATAGAGCTCCTAGGGGTGGTTAATTATAAATTTAACTTGAGTATATAACCAATGTTTCAGCTATTTTATCCATGATCTATAATCATTGCCTAGGGGTGTGCAATGATAGTTCATGCTAAAATAAATTATCTTTTTAGAGATTCAACCTGGTACATGATGAAATCCTTTCCTAGGGCGGGATCACTATGTGCTACTTATGGACCAATAATGGAGTCTGTAGGTCCTCTCTTTGAAAACCTTCTCCTACTCAATCTTTTAAAAAACCAAGGTTTTATTTCAAAACATGCATGAACAATTTTTAATGAGCGGCATTCCCTATTCTATATGACATGTTATCAGCATACATTGCAAACCATATTATAATGCAGACAAGCAAAGCAATCATGCAAAACTACAAGCAAAATAATAATAAACAACCGTAACATTATGGTTCCATCCTAGAGAAAAGAAATTGAAGATTACAAGAGATCAATCAAAACATATTATCGATTCTTCATCCTTGAATCTTCAAATTGTATCTTTCTTCATGTATTATCCATCCTTAAGTCTTTAATCCCACATAGATCAAATACTTCCATCCTCAAGTCTTCAATCCCACATAGATCAAATACTTCACTTTTTCGATCATCACAAAATTTTATGTTTCTCAAAATTGTCTCAAAAATAAAATCAAAATTGCACCAAAAATACACTATTTTAAAAACCCATAGCTCTCTACTAGCCCACCGATTTGTGTAATCAGCTTGCTGATCATAACCCATCGGCTTATCGAGCTTGACAGTTTGGCCTGTCGTTAGGGCTAGCTGAATCCTACCTTATGGACAGCCTACCGAACTTAAAGTTCAGCCTACCAGTCTATAACCATTGGCCTGCTGAACTTAAGGGTTTGGCTCGTTGACCAAGCTTATTCACATTTTTTAGAAAAATAGTTTTTACGCAGTTTTTCAATCTTATTTTCAACAATTCAAAAACATAAAAATTTATAGACTCGGGAACAAAATAGTGGAACCACCATCATATGTCTTTTAGATCCATCTTCACTCCGAATGATTATTTAATTACAAAATTTTTATAAATTTAAAATTAAATAATAATTCTAGATGATGATGATAGACTGCTATCCAATTACATGAAAAACAGATACACATTCTAATATCTAAGGAGCCATAATCGGCACAAATTAATTAATTAACAAATGATTAAATAATAATTTAATCAACCATAATTAATTAAGAAATATTCACCACATAAGCTTATGACAACATATAAATATATAGAAACCCTAAAGTGTAAAACTTCTTAAAAAAATTAAATTCAAGCATATGAGAGATCAAGATCACATAATTTATATATATAACATGGTCACAAACTTGTAAATTTATGTAAAATTTATAGCTCTTATACCAATTGTTTGAAAAATCGAGTATGTAGCAGAATTTTAAAAATTTTAAATCAGAGTATTTTCTAAAACTCAAGTTTGAATGCTATATACATAAATTAATCAGATATTACTAATCTTTATATGACGAAAAGCTCCTACAATCAGTGAGAGAAGAATATTCTGGAAGAGCCTCAACCAACTGGCCTTCTTTCATATTCTCTATCTATGATCAGAGTATGTGTGGGCACACATCGTATAGCTCTTCCCTAGTGACTCTCCTTGCAACCAATTAAGAAGACCAAGAGCCAAGGTTCACGATTGTGAACAATAGCTCTTAAAGAGTTTCAGAGCATCTAACACTAGAGTACTCACTTTTAATTTCTCAATTGATCTAAATAATTAAGAAAACTCACTCCTTATTTATAGAGATTGGACCCAAGGTTAGTCGTTATCAGATAAGCCCTCAAAAATTCAAATCTGGATAACTCCTAATAAAATTACGTCAAAAACACGTAGTAACATTATTGTTAGATTGGTAGGCCTAACTGCTAGATCTGCCTGTCAAACTTGTGATAATATGATCCTTGAGAATCCTTTATTTCCCTCCTGAGATTCTTTAGATAGAGCCTTAGTTTTAATTCAAATAACCCAATAGAGAAGTTATCTAATCAAAATAGCCGTATCTGGATAATCTTATAGAAATAATATATTCTCGATAACTCAACAAGTTTATCTTGAATTAATTCAACCGATAAACAAACATGAATTATTTGATCCTATTGAATTTTATCCAATCTAATAATTTAACATAAGTCACCAATTTATTGGAAAAGTACACCGTATCATTACAGAATTTATTATGAGTTAGTAAAGGGGACCTGATGGACCTACATAGTTCAAGCTCTAATAATCATAAAATATAATATCCGAGATACACATTTTAAAATAATCAACTCTAATGCTACTCCATTAAAAGCTTAGAGCTACACTCTTGAACAATATAAAATTATAAAGCTCTAAATTAGCTAAGTGTCCATGACATATCATAATGTGTCGTATCCTTATAGGATATTCATAATTAGTTTAATGATAAATTCGATCTTACCTTCTCGATTATTTTTATCTTACATTTTGTTATCTCATCATTGGAAAACTTATCATTCAAAGGCAGTATACCATTCGGTTACACCTATGCATCCAAATGGTTGAATGCTCCAGTTTTTCAATTACAAGATAACGAATATAAGAGAATATCATTGACTCCACCAATGGAGCTATGGATTACATATCTATGAATAATAGATCATGCTATCAAGAGTCATGTCTCCAACATACCAGTATGCATACCATCACAAAGTCAAGATCACCCCCTTGGTGTATTAAGAGACCAAAGGCAAGATAACGGGCCTATTAGTCATTTTAGGTTTAAGATACAACACATATGATTATCTAAAGTGAATTGATTTGCACAGATAGAATTATTAATCCAAATCAATTCCAATTTATGTCCCGATCCAATACAGCATTACCTATGACGATGTACCAATGTTTTTACTCATAAAGTCTAACTTCGATGGCCAAGACAAGCCATCTCCCGTCAGAGATGTAAACAACATAACAATCTTAGCATAAATAAAGTGCCCAACTTTATTCCCTAGATTGGGATCTTATGACTTAGACTATCAACTTTAGACTTATGTCTTTTGCATAGCCTGTCCATCATATGCCTAATTCTTAAAGGTTTAGACTGACAGTCTCAGATTTTTGTTTGCTTAACATACATGCAACAAATATGAACGTAAAGAAGGCAACATTTGGTATATGAACAATAAATAAATTATGTATTGATAAAATATCTCCAAAAACATATTACAACATTTTACTTCTCAGGGCATATATGTCTAACAACTTTACACTGTTTTTAACTGAAAAGTTAGCTAGAACTAGCAAATGTCAAACAAGCTAATAGTTTATAGTAACTTGAGTTAGATTTTAGGTGCTTAGATTTTTAAAATTTGATTGCGTCACTGAATCAATTTTTTCAACAAAAATAATTATAAGACCTTAGAAGTAGATTCCTCCTCAAATATCATTCTAATCTTCCCAACATCCCATGTCAAGGTGCTCGAGAAGAAAAGGTCAATGACCACCATAGCTTGTTCCAAAGCCTCTTCAAATATAGACAAGTCTTAAACCTCTTTAACCTTTCTGGAAGGCATCCAAGGATCATCCTTTCCCTTGATGTCTAGCCCCTACTTTATCACAAAACAAGCTCCCTCTTGATAATCTCTCCACTAGCCAAAATATCCCTCCACACCCAAGTAGTGAAATAAGGATACTAACACCTAGGACCATGGTAACATATTTACTCTTTAACATATCTACCTACAAAATCTCTACTTTGAAATCAAACTCCCAAGTAAGCTTAGAAAGGAGGGCATAATTAATATCCTTAAATAGTGAAAAACCAAGGACTTCACAAGTTCTCAGTCTACAAAAAAAAAAAAAAGAAAAGTGATTTCAAAGATCAATTCCTCTATTGGCCACACCATTGAACTACCGCAATTTCTAAATAGCTCCAATTTCTTATTATGCAAGTGGCAAACCTAAAAGTAGACATCATATGAATTTGGGTAATTTAGCTATTGATTTAATTAATGTTACTCTAGTTAATTACAAAAACATTTATGTATTTTACCACAATATGAATTATACTCTATATTATTAAAAATGTGAAAATTTTTCATATTTATTAAATCATATAGAAGAAACCTCCACTGTACTTTGATCTGTTATACTGGCAAATCTCCTTTTCCCTCTCATTGATTAATGCACACTTGGAAATAGAAAACAAGCAAAATAATTCTTTAGTGACATGTTAAGGAAGTGCCACTTCTCTTAGGGTTTTGAGACATCAAAACCCTCACTCTCTTTAGCATCCTCATTTTTTCCTTCTCAGGTCTAGAGTCTAGTGTCGCCTCTAGGTGGTTCACTAGACTCCAGGCCTTGGTTGTGGTCCTTAACATATGACATTGCAGCCATTGGTGATTGTGGTGGTTGGCTTAGGTGGAGCTTTAGATCTAATTTGGGAGGTGTTGGGTCATTGCTATGACCACCTTCTTTGAGAGATCATAGGTGCTCCAGCAAGTCTTCTAACTCCAAGGTATTTGTCCATTTGATGTTGTAGGTCTTCTAGTGGGGTGTGAGGTTTTGGCAGTGAGCGATTTTGGTGGGGCCTTTCTACCACACTTCAGTCGGCTGGCGATCTTATTTGTGGGCTACCTCCATCCATTTTTGAGCTAGTCATTGTTCCCTCTTCGATCTTTATGGCTGCCTTGTCATCAGATGGGCCATTTGTGTGGCTTGGATCATTTTTATTGCATTTAATTTTTATGTTTGTCTAATGATGAAATGGTAGATTTTACTATTTAAGTGTTTTCACTGTGTATTTTTGTTGTTATAATATTGAAGATGGTTTCTCCAACCTTTGATGTTGACTATTTGGCCAGTCCACTTCTTTGCAATGTTATAATAATTGGCTTTAATACTATAGATCTCTCAATCTTGATTGATTAGGCTTTTCCATCAATTATAGTAGTTTTATTCATAAAGTAATTAGCATGCTTGGTAATTGACGTGCCTATTTAGTTTTTCAATTTTGGAAGCCATCATGCATTTTGATTACCCTTTGAGCATTTTATTTGAATTTACTAGTAGTTAGGTTGATGTCCAAGATTATGGTGTTTGTGTTTTGGGGCCATTTGCATCATTATTGTGTTGCTCCGTTTCAAAAAAAAAGAAAAAAATAATAATGCACGTTTTATTATGGAGTCCACCATGATTTGCCACTATCCTTGGCAGAACTCTTATTAAAGCTTGTCAGAAGACAGGGATGAAAGCAACTGAAGACGGTTTGCCTCCATTATCAATGTATTTTGCAGTTTTCTAAACGATATTGAATTCAATCTTTATACTTTTTCCCCAGTAGGTTTTGTATTATTCTCATATCTACGAACAGAACAAATACTTTCTAATTATGAGCGTTGTCAAGTTACAACAGAGTCATCCATTGCCACCTGAAGGACAGTAAGCAAAATGAGACAACATTATGTTCACAATATAGTAGACACATTATTGCATTTCATGTTTCTTTGCTTCCAAGGATCACGTATAAAGTTAATTTGTCCGAAAACAAAAGCAATCTATGTTCTAAGCCTTATCTAAAACACTGACCTCCTGACTCCTTAGTTTGGTTCTAATTCTAGGAGTAGAGCGTGCTTGGGAAGGTTGATTTGGTAATAAATGTTTTTCACACTAATTTAATATGCATTTCCAAAAATCTTCCTTGACAAATGACCGTTGGAAACCAATAATATACATATGCCCACCATATCAATAATTACACCATCTATTAATAAATTTTGTACGGGGTCATTTTTTATGCGAGAAAAATGGTAAAAAGGGACGGTTTCAGTTTCATACCCATTGAGAATCCATAATAACCTTAACAGGCTCTTAATATTATACATGATATCAAACTGAATTTACTGAAAAGTTGATGCGAGAAATAAAAACTTTGACATTATATATAGCAAGTATATTCCCTCGCTAAAAAAATGTATATTGCCTCACATAGAATGTTTATATTTTCATTGGTCTGGTTTTGCTATAGTGTTTTCTCACAAAATTTAAAATGCAATGATAATGTTTAATTTAAACCGGTTTCTTAGAAAGGATAATTCTTACTTTCTGAACTTACTAAAATAGAAATGTTTAAAAAGCTAATTAAGGTCGACTACTAGACTCTTGCCCAATATCTACCTCAAATCATGCTCACGTTGGAACTCTATTTTTGGCCCACATGTTATGTTTCTATGAAACAAAAAAAAAAAAAAAAAAACCACCTTCAACTGTAAATAACTGCCTCTCGTATCCAATTGTGTGATGGCCACGGGTTGCAATTTAAAATCATCCATTGGGTCCCTGAGCACTCAATTTTTAAAGATTACGCCATCAAAAGAAAATTGAGAGTACTCAAAAAATTTTCAAAATTAACAGCGTGAAATTCGCCCAAAAACAGAGCAAGAAAAGGCAATGGCAAGAGGTAATATTCGATCCATTTTGCTTTTGCTTTGATGAGTTCAAATTGTCGTATACGTTGCAATTTAAATTTAACATTTGGTATCAGAGCCTTTAAACCTTTACCTTGTGTTCAATTTTGAACATTTTCTCTGTTTTTTCACTAGATTTTGGCCGTGACTAGAGTTTGTCATTTTTCTCTAAAATTTCATTCATTGATGCAAGAAAACACTTGGTTTAATGTTTTCTTAATGTTTTGTGATTAAAACCATGACAATTTGGCCGCCATTGATGATCTACAAATTCAAAATTTTGGGCCGTTGGATTTGATTTTGATTAATATGCATTATTGGTTAATTATGTGTTTTAAATTCAAAAATTGATCAAACATTGATTTCTGAGCATTTTACGAATTGAAACGGCATAAAATGAAGTTGGAATTGTTAGAAATCGTTGGATTTCTGTTCAGGTCGTAACCAGGTCATACGATCCGGCTAAAGGTAGAAGACAACTTGAACGACAAGTCGTTTTCATTTTGACCGGGAAAAATGATACATTGTTTAGTCATAAGAAGCTGCGCCTTCCACTACAGAAAACAACACGTCGTTTTTCCATTCTGAGGAAAAATGACATGTCGTTTATGGGCGTCAGAAAATAAAAAAAATCCAAAAATAAAAAAAATATATTATTATTATTATTTTTATTTAATTTTTGGTTTTTGGATATACGCATGATTTTTGCAATAATTTCATGGGAAATTTATCTTCTACATTATGTGCCAAATATTTTTTTTATGTGCTAATTTATTGTTATATGTATAATTTTGTTTTCATTATGTGTGTTATTAAGTTAATTATTTAGCACAAATTTAGATTTTGTTCATAATTATTTGTATTGCCTGTAGAATATGCAATAGTACATGGATAATTTTTATGAACAGAATTAAATGTCTTAGTGATCTATATGATGTTGAATAATTAAAGCTTAGCCACAGCATCTCTAATTATGCAAAATTATATATTAATTGGTTTAGGAGCACATTTGATCAAAGGAAATTTATTACAATTAGTTGTATTTAATATAATAAAATTTACCCATAGGAATTTTATTATATTAATATGACTAATTGGGATAAAATATCAAATTATATTTTCTTATTTACCCACAGGTATTAGAAAAGGGAACATAATTTGATTGTTTTATCATACAGTAAAATGAGTCTAACTGAATTAGATCTTTAGCCCACAGGCAAGTTTTATGTCATAGATTCATAATTTTATGCATGATTTACATTGGTAAAGCATGATTTATGTCTACTAGTCTCAATATTTTGGATCATAAGCATGTTTGTTTTAATTATATAGTCATACAGCCTATGAATTTCTCTGATGTTCGATGTGATATCCTTGAGCTGAAAGGGAATAATTATAAGGTTGGAAGGAAAGAATTCTCCTTTACTTGGGGTGGATGGACATTGACTATGCTATAAGGAAAGACGAGCCCGTAATCACTGAAACCTGCACTCAGGATGATATTGCTTTTTATGAACGTTGGGAGCGATCTAATCACCCTAGCTTCATGTTCATAAAGACCAAGAACTCTGTTGGGATACGTGGTTCCATCAAACAATATGACAAAGTCCGGGCATTGTTGAAGGCCATTGATGAGCAGTTTGAAACTTCAGATAAGGCACTAGCAAGCACCCTAATTATAAGGTTCTCGTCCTTGAGGCTCACCAGTGTGAGAGGTGTACGTGAGCACATCATGGAGATGAGGGACATAGCGGCTCAACTTAAGAATCTTGAGGTGGATACGTTTGAGTCTTTCCTAGTACGCTACATTCTAAACACCCTTCCAAAGCCATATGGGCCCTTTAAGATTTCTTACAATGCACATAAAGACAAATGGTCAATTAATGAGCTTCTAACCATGTGTACTCAAGAAAAAGGGCGGCTTGTAATGGACATGGGTGAAACTGCACTAAAAGCGACCAAGGGAAAGAATCAAATTCAAGACCAATATCAAGCCAAAGACAAGGGGAAGGGTAAAATACCTCCCAAAGCTGTCATTAAGAAGGAATCCAAGTGTTTCTTCTGTAAAAGGAAGGGACACATGAAGAAGGATTGTGCAAAATTTCAGAATTGGCTTGAGAAGAAAGGTAATCCAATCTCATTTGTTTGTTATGAATCTAATATGGTTGATGTTGTTCATAGCACATGGTGGATTGATTTTGGATCTACAATCCATGTTTTAAATACCTTACAAGGTATGCAAAACCTAAGGAAGCCAGTGGGAAGTGAGCTGAGCATCTCTTCAAGAAACAAGATGCGTTCACATGTGGAAGCCATCAAAACATGCACCTTAGTTTTAAGTAATGGTTTTATTTTGGAATTGGATAAGACGTTTTATGTTCCAAACTTTTCCAAGAACTTAATTTCTATTTCCAGACTTATACCTTTTGGATATTCTTTTACTTTTTCAAACAAATGTTTCAGTTTATTTTATAAATTTGACCTTGTTGGGAATGGTATTTTGTCTGATGGTCTACTCTCAATTAATTTGCAAAATGAACCACATCATACTGCTATGCATGTTCAATCTGGGATTAAGTGTTGTGTTATAAATGAGGATTCCTCTATGTTGTGGCATCGGAGATTAGGACATATCTCCATTGAGAGGATCAAGAGGTTAGTGAATGACGGAGTACTCAGTACTTTAGATTTTACTGACTTCGAGACTTGTGTGGGTTACATATAGGGAAAGCTAAGCTACAAGTCTAAGAAAGGTGCCAAGAGGAGTTTGGAAATATTAGAGATCATACATTTAGATATTTGTAGTCCAGACATGGACTCATATAGTCTGAAATACTTCATCTCTTTCATAGATGACTACTCACGATACATGTATCTCTACTTGCTTCATAAAAAGGACGAAGCATTGGACGCCTTTGAAGTTTTCAAGGCTAAAGTAGAGAAACAATGCGGCAAGCAAATTAAGATCGTAAGGACAAATAGAGGTGGGGAATATTATGGTAGATACACTGAGGATGGACAAGCTCAAGGTCCATTTGCGAAGTTTCTTCAAAAGCATGGGATAGTTGCCCAATACACCATGCCTGGTTCCCCATATCAGAATGGTGTGGCAGAAAGAAGAATCTGAACATATTAGGACATGGTGAGGACCTTGTAGAGTAACTCCAACCTACCTAAGTCCTTGTGGACTAAAGCTCTTAAGATGGCTATGTATATATTAAACCGAGTTTCGACTAAGGTTGTTCCAAAGATGCCATTTGAGTTATGAAAAGGTTGGAAACTGAGTTTGAGACATATACGCGTTTGGGGATGTCTGTCTAAAGTAAGAGTGTACAACCTACAAGAGAAAAAGCTAGATCCAAGGACCATTAGTGGGTATTTTGTTGGATATGCCGAAAGGTCCAAATGATATAGATTTTACTGTACAACTCACAGCACTAGGTTTGTGGAATCAAGGAATGCCAAGTTTCTTGAGAATGACTTGATTAGTAGGAGCGATCAATTTCGAAACATAGTTTCTGAAAGAGATCGTACTGAAGCTCAACCATCTACATCAGGTGATAGGTTAATTATTGTTCATAATGCTCCTATAGTACAGCCGAGTGTTATACAACCGATCATTGAAGTTCCATAAACTGCTGATAATAATCTAATAGGTCAAGTTGCGCTCAAGAACCACCAGAAACAGTTGAGCAACAAGTTGAACAACAGATTCCTTAGGAAAATGTTGAATCAACATTAAGGAGATCTACTAGAGAAAGGAAATCAACAATTTCTAGTGATTTTGTTGTGTATCTATAAGAATCAGACAACAACATTGAAGCCGAAAATGATCCCAAAATGTTTTCACAAGCCATGAGTTGTCAAGAATCGAAACTTTGATACGATGCTATGAGGGTTGAGATGGATTCTATGGCATCTAATAGAGTCTGGGATCTTGATGAGTTGCCTAATGGTGCAAAAGCCATAGGGTGTAAATGGGTCTATAAAACAAAGAAATACTCATTGGGCAACATCGAAAGATATAAGGCAAGACGCATCGCCAAAGGGTTCACTTAGAAAAAAGGAATCAACTACAAGGAGACCTTCTCTCCTATATCTAGGAAAGATTCCCTCTACATCATCTTGGCACTCGTTGATCATTTTAACTTAGAGTTGCAATAAGTGGATGTGAAAACAACATTTCTCAATGGTGAACTAGAGGAAGAGGTTTATATGAAACAACCAGAAGGATTCTCTTCTAGCAGTGGTGAGCATTTGGTGTGTAAGCTTAAGAAATCCCTATATGGGTTGAAACAAGCCTTCTGTCAGTGGTATTTAAAAATTCCATGACATGGTCTCTTCATTTGGATTCGTAGAGAACATCATGGATCAATGTATATACGAGAAGGTCAATGGGAGTAAGATTTGTTTCCTTGTGCTTTCTATGGATGACATTTTGCTTGCAACTAATGACAAGGGTATGCTACATGAGATGAAACAATTCCTCTCTAAAAACTTTGACATAGAGGATATGGGTGATGCATCCTTCGTTATAGGCATCAAGATACAAAGAGACAGATATAAAGGCATTTTGGTACTGTCTCAAGAGATCTATATCAACAAAGTTTTTGAGAGATTTTGGATGAAGGATTGTTCACCAAGTATAGCTCCCATTGTGAAGGGTGACAAATTCAATTTGAATCAGTGCCCAAGAAATGACCTTGAAAGAGAACAGATGCGCAACATTCCATATGCTTCAGCTGTTAGAAGCCTTATGTATGCTCAGGTTTGCACAAGACCTGACATTGCATTTGCTATAGGAATGTTGGGCAGATATCAAAGTAATCTAGGATCAGACCATTGGAAGGCTGTAAAGAAAGTGATGAGGTACCTACAAGGAACCAAAGGCTACATGCTTATGTATAAACGGACTGGCAACTTGAAGGTCATTGGCTACTCTGACTCTGACTTTGCTGGCTACATTGATTCACGGAAATCAACTTTTGGATATATTTTCATGCTAGCTGGTGGAGCCATTTCATAGAGGAGTGCCAAGCAAACCTTGACTGCTACTTCCACTATGGAGGCAGAGTTCGTATCTTGTTTTGAGGCTTACCTCACATGGTGTATGGATCAGGAGTTTCATTTCTGAGCTTAGGATTGTGGATTCTATCTCTAGGCCATTGAGAATTTTTTTGTGACAATTCAGCTGCTATTTTTATGGCTAGAAACAACAAGAGCAGTAGTCAAAGCAAACACATCAACATTAAGTATCTAGCCATAAGAGAGCGTGTTAAGGATAAAGTAGTGGTCATTGAACACATAAGCACTAAATTGATGATTGCCGATCCCTTGACTAAAGGCATGCCACCAGTAATATTTAGGGATCATGTGGACAGAATGGGACTTGGTTCCCTTATGTTATTTCATTGTACTTTGTAATGAAATTCTATATTTATGATATTTTCTCATTTATCTTCAGTTATGTGCACAAATTTATTTCAGAGAAATATCGCTAAATTCTAGACCTAGAATAAACATAGGGTTTATTCATTAAGTTATATGGCAGTTTTTGAGAGACAAAATATATTGTAATACATAGAATATAGTACTTGTTATTTAGAGGACCTGTCGCCATGATTCAGATTTTTTGTTTCTTATTGTAGCAGTTGATGTAATATACGGGCCAAGTGGGAGAATGTTAGAACTCTATTTTTGGCCCACGTGTTATGTTTTTATGAAAAAAAAAAAAAAAAAACCACCTTCAACTATAAATAAGTGCCTCTCGTATCCAACCGTGTGATGGCCATGGGTTGCTATTTAAAATCATCCATTGGGTCCCTGAGCACACAATTTTTAAAGATTACACCATCAAAAGAAAATTGAGAGTACTTAGAAAATTTTCAAAATTAACAGCGTGAAATTTGCCCAAAAACAGAGCAAGAACAGGCAATGGCAGGAGGTAATATTCGATCCATTTTCTTCTGCTTTTATGAGTTTAAATTGTAGTATATGTTGTAATTTGAATTTAACAGCTCATATGTGATTAATGCACCTCTAAATAAAAAGGACAAAAATAGGTAAAAGAAAAGTAGTCAGAGAGAAAGGTCTCATTATGGATAAGCTACAAAGGTCCCAAAATCCTTTTCAAGAAAGAAAAATTGAGAACTACAATGCCCTGTTCTTTTCATGAACATGAGATGGCCCATATTCATTCCAGCTGTCTTCCCTCAATCGCATATCTTTGAGTGCAATGAATCTGCTCTGTTTGCTCCAAGAATCCTACTGTTCCTTCCGTTTAAAATTTTCAATCATTCACCATAAGACTTGACAAAATCCAGAGAGATTCCAGTGTTAATCCATATACTTGTGGCATCCATTTGACAATCCCGTTGACCAACATTTGGCATTATTATTGTACTTTATCAAAAAGCGGTCAAAAATTCAGTGCAAGTGATTGTTATTTGTCCCCCCAAATGCAATTTTCATGTTTTCTATTGATCGAAACTAATCAGCCATGCAAATATATTTTCTATCGCTTAAGAACAAAAATGTTTATTCGATTTTTGCTTACACGTCCTCAACTCGAGATATCGGCGCCCATTTTGCGTAAACGTTTGCAATTCTATAATGGATAACGGATCTTTTGTATTTTATGTAAACTAAAAAGCGTTCATCTGAATTTAAATTACAACAAAATTCTTTCGTGGGAAAGTGTTTGGTAGGAGGGAGATAGGTGGAGGGGGAGCGGTATGAGGAGAGTCTAGATTTATTATTTGGTTGTAGGGAGAGAAGAGATAAACGATGAGGGTCTTCCTTCGGGTTACTATTTTGGATCTTAAAGAAAGGCTCCAACAAATCTATTTAATTTAAATTAAAAAAGAAAACATTGTTACTCTTTAAATGAAATTATTAACAAATAGTATAACGGACAATTTACAAATCAGGTATACTACTGTTATCATTATTTCAACTCTCATTCTCCTTTACCAAATAACATGAATGCTACTATAATCCTTTCTATTATTTTACATTCCACATCTTTACTCTTTTCCTTCTTCCTGTTCCTCATCGTTCGTACTCCCCAAAGTACTTTGTCATCCTTTTTAATACTTCTTTAATTTAAGCTAAATAGTAAGGTATTGCCTATTTATTTCACTGTTGATTTCTAAACTTTGACCGTTCCACTCTTTCTTAATAATTAAGCAATAATGGGGACACTACTTTTTGGACTAAAATTTTTATACAATTAAGACTAACAAATCCTCCGGATTCAATAATGTGGTTCCTATTTTGTTAAAGGGCAAGGCTACTGTTTTTCTTTTATTAATGAGACAATTTTATAGCCATCGGATTTAATAGAACAGTGTCAAAATGAAATTCCATCTAATAGTATAATAGAAAAATTACATCTAATAACAACTGTTTCTTAATCAAATAATTACACAAAATAAATGATAATTGATAAAAATCTTTAAAAAAAGCTCCGAAAACCCTCCTCAACAAAATCACCAGCAACCCATTTTTTACAGCAACAGGCAAAATCACAATCTCAGTCGTGTAGTGATCGATGGCAGGAGGCAGAGGAGGACCCCTCAATGGTAGGTGGCATCGCGTCGGTGACTTGCAAAATTGCGACCACAGTCACCAACCCTAGATTGCAACAATGGGTCTCGTCGTGACCTCCATCACGTACTTTGTTGGAATATATCGTAAGCCTTCATCTTGTCCTCAGTCACAATAGATTATGGTGCCTCCGTCATGCCGTCTTTGCAGCTATAGATCACAACCCATGAAGGCGAAACGTGACAAAATCGTGATAGGATCGTGAGGGGGTGGGGTTGTGACCTATGACTCCTGCCCACAAGCTAGTGAGCCTTAGCAACCTTCGTCTCTGCCTTGCAAAGCACAAAAGGTCATGAACTACAATGACTCCTCCTGGAGGTGGAGGAGAAGCAGTTTGATCTGCTTTTTTTTAAAAAAAATTTGGGTTTATTAATCTAGTGTGTACAAGTCTATTTAATTTGCTATGAACTTGTTTAATTTTCATCTTTTGATGCAAATCTAATGTCAAATAAATGTGTCTCGTTAATGAGACCTTTTAGAAGGTCTCACCAGAGTCTCCTTCTTTGCTAAATATCTGATTACGACAGCTACCAAATCAGTTGGTGTTTAAAAGGAAATAGATGCAAAACGTGATATCTGTAGTATGGTCGAGGTACTACGAGAAAATCAACACAAAATAATTATGTTTTTAACATGCTTATGGTCGAGGTACTATTTCTTTCAAATTGAAAGCAACATTTTATTTGTCTCCGCAATTTTTTTTCTTAATTTTCTGTTACCTATGTTCTATCTCTTCTTTTCAAGTTTCATCATCAACAGACTTTTTGGGATTTTTTTCCCTTAAGTTCTAAATACAGATGTTTGAAGCAACAATAAAAGAAAATGACAATGACAACAAAAATATTAAGGATGCGAAACAAAAGATGCACAAAAAACAACAAATCTAAAAAAAAGGTTGTATAGAGATTTTAGAATAACAAAAATTCCTTAAAATTAAAATAAATAAAGAAAAGTAGTGGAAATTACACACTAGATTTCACAACACAAAATCTATATTTATCTCATCATATCCATGATTTTGTTAGATGAAAATTTTAAATCAAGACTTGTAACACCCAGAGTTTAATTAAGTTAGGTTAGCATATAAACGGTGGATTAGTGTACCTTGATGTGACTTAAATTTAATTTAAACATTTTGTGATACATTTTAAATTTATCTCACCTTCAGTTATTTTTATTTGTTATTTTAAATTTTGAAACAAAACAACTTGTCAAATGTCTAATATGTCCCTTTTGGAAAACCATGTGTGAGAACATGATTTCCACTCTGCAAAACTACATTTTCTTCTATTTAACCCCCTCTCCCTTCCTCTTCTTCACTCACTCTCTCTCTTTCTTTCCCAGCCCTCTTTCTCTTCTTCTCTCACGTTCTTTCTCCCTCTCTCTCTTCTCTCTTAATTTTTATTCAAAATTTGAGCAAAAACTTTGAACCCCAGCTAGATTAGAAGTTCAAGAAAAGAGATTCAGTCTCCATAAACCCGATTTAAAGCTTGAATTTGAGGTTAGTTTACTAAACTTTCAAAATTTCAAACTTTTTCCCAATTCTCTAAATTTCATTGAGATGTTGAAATTTGAGTTTCTAAAGCTTAGAAAACCTTCTATCTATGTTAGTAGAGCTTAAATCATTAAGAATCTAGGTCTGATTTTACGAAAATTGGGTTAAATTACATTTTCCTCTTTTTTCTCCATTTTTGGATTTATTTAAAAATTTTTGTGTTAATCTTGTTTAAAGTTGTTTAAAAATGTTCTAGTATGTTTTTCTATCATCTATGTGTTAGTGATGTGTCCTAGGCCAATTATATAATGACCATATATTGACTTCATTACATTTGCATTTTATTAATAAAGAGGCATTTTTATTATTGTTTTTTATTCTAATTCCATGAACAGTTAATTCCGCCTAAGGTCATCAAGTATGTGACTTGATAGTAAAACTCTTAGATGAA
>CAMOHE010055093.1:0-20590 GCA_946598075.1 Artocarpus hirsutus
AGCACCTTAAATTTTAATAATATACAACTGTCATCATCATCATTTCAACCCTCAACAAATCTTAATACAGTCACAGAAAGTAACAATTGATGCTTACATTATCATGAAGATCATTCTTTGCATTCGAAGCAATTCCAACGTAATATAACTACATAGCTTCCTCAACTGTTTTTCTTGTAACTATCTCACACTTAGTGAGTCCTGAAAAGAGGAAAATATAAGAGAATGAGCGACAACATGCTCAGTAGGGAAAACTATTACTCACCTTAAGGTTTTATTCTTTACCACATTAAATCTGCATGGTTAGTTAGTTTCTATCATTATCCAAATTATGTGATTTATTATGATCATATTCTGTGGATACCATAGTTAATCATTACCAAGTTTCAGACATATACATATATAGAATATTAGCATTCATCATTATTCCTAGGTATCCACATTACATAAAGTATCACTCAACTTATTGAAACCCAAATGGGCATATTTGGCCACCCTCCAAACATTCCAAGGGTATTCCGATGAGGGGACATCAAGCCCCAAGTCCTCACCAAGTCGATTCTTGTACAGTGTGTTCTGGGACTTTCGACCCAAGGAAGCGTCATCACATTCCTCCTATGTTACCTTTTAGGATAATCGTGCCCAATGACGTAACCGTCACCCTCTTCATGTGTCACTATTTCTCAATGTTTAGTCATTATTTAAAGAGTTAATTTTCCTAACCATGCTTCCCAACTTATAACAACATATGTTAATTCATTATGTTCCTCGCTAATCAATACAGGGCGAGTTCATGTTATAGTTTCATATATGATTCTCATATAATAGCAGTTCAACATAGATACATATATCTTGTGGTAAAACAATCAATTTTAATTCCATAAAAACCTTACAAAAGATGAGTAATAAAATCCCTACCTTTCAAGCTTCTCAACAATCTTTTAATCTCGAAATTAATTAACATTAACTCCACACACATTTGATCCTAAGTTGTGCATAAAGACAATTAAAACTAAAAAACAACATATAACCACATCCACAAATGAATTAAGTGTGAATCTATATACCTTAGTCTCTAATAAGATTCATAAATCACTTAGGATGGTTTTGGAAAGGTTGTAATACATTTAGGGATTAGAAGGTGAGTAAAGTTGGGTTCACTATCTACAATTAGCACCTGGGTTAATAGGTGGTTTACTTAAGGTAGACGAGTGGTTTACTGCCACTGGTAAGTGTACTAGTTTCCAATCCAAGAATTGAAAAATTCATAGAAAATAAAATACAACTCCGATTTAGGCTCATGATAGCTCGTTAGAAAGCTTAGGATGTCTACTTTTAAAATATGTAAACCAATTTACAAAATTTATTTTTATCTAATCCTAGGATTTCAAGAAAGGCTACTGCCCATAGAGATAATACAAGGTTTATGGAAGGTTAAGTTTCTCTTTAACCCAAAGCATATTATTCTTGTTCAACATCTCAAAACCATTCCAAAATAGGTAGCATGCATTATATAATTACAATAAATATATTCTTATGAGTTTTATACCAAAATCATCATCAAACCATATCTCTAGCCTTTATAGCAAATTATGATAAAAACATGCTTAAGTTTGTTCTTCAAGCTTAAAACCTTGAAACATCAATCTTAAAGTTATGGAAACCAGTTTTAAACATTCCTAGTATGTTTGTAATATTATTATCGAACTAAAATAAAGGTTGGTTGTCGGTTTCAACTCAAGACTCAAGTTTTTGCTCATAAATGTTCAAATGTGCATGTTAACATAACAAGAGATTTGCATGAACTTGGAACACGAAAATCATGCATTAAACATGGAGAAAACACATACTAAAACCAATTTTGAATTAAAGAAAACCTACCTCAAAACTTCTTTGAAAAATACCAAAGTTTGGGTTAAAAATCAATCTTGAATTGACTCCAAAACGGCTTCAAACATGGCTAGAAATTATAGTTACTTTGGCTGCAAAGAGAGATTTATACTTTGTGTCTTTAGTTAGAAATTAAAGTGAGAAAGGGAGAGAATGAGAAACTAGAGAAGAATGTGGTGATGGTTGAATAAAAAGGCATCAAAATAATTGAAAAGCGAGAGATAATTATAGGTTTATGGGGAAAGTGATATGAAGAAACAAATGAGCATTAAAAAAAAATATTATCATGTCTCTCTTGGAGACTTTTAGTAATTAATGTCTACATAATTGAGGGGGCAAATGGGACAAGTTGTGAAAAAAGATGAATAAAGCATTAAAAAGGTGGTTGAGAAAATATATCTATGTCTCCTAGTAGTTTAGGTGAATTAATTCTATGTCTCCTTCAGAGACCTTTAGCCAAATGAAAAGGAGGTTACTTAATTGAGCATTAATGTAGGGGGACAAGGTTGGTAGAGGTGGGTGATAGGTAAATTTTGAATGATTCTTACGGAGACTTGGTAAGAAGTTCTAAAATGACATTTTATTCATTAAATTTTACAAAAATCATACCCATTAAAATAACGGGCGTTTCATCTTTGTTCTTTGTTTTCTATTGCCTATTTTTTGTTTATTTTCTAACAAATAGTGTGATGGAAAATATTCTTATTTTCCTTGTAGTGTTTCTATAATAATTAAGAATGGTAATTTTGTCACTATTATTATGTAATATTCTTTTTATTTTTATATTGCTAACTAACTATTAAATAATGTTTAATAACATTTGAAGTCGTACATCTACATAAGTTTAGCATTCATTCACTGTAATAGTGAATCAATATTACTAAGAGGATGTGAGGTTGGCATTTTTTTTTTCTCATCTCTTATATTTTATGAAGCCCATAAAACTCTCATTATTAATTTTATAAATAAACTAATTATTTAAAAAAAAAAAAGAATAGGTCTTTACTTCCCCCGCTTGCTTAGCAAGTTTGACCATTAAAAAAAATCCTACTTTGTACTGATATTGTGCCATTGGCAATAGCTAGCAAGCTTTTGTTTTGAAGATCAACTTCGGACCACTAGATCTATAACATGGTGTATCAATGACCTGGATTGATCCAGAGAGTTTTATTAATTAACCCTGTCAATTATCGATATTGCCTATATTTATAAAGGTAAATGCAAAATGTAATACTTTTACTTTCAATATTTTGAATTTAATGTAACTATCTCTGTTAGAATTTTAGTTATTTGTAATATTCAAAGATAAGTGTTAGAGATTAAAATTGTCAAAAAAAAAAAAGTTTATTGAGGAATATATCAAGAAAAAAAATCAGAGACCAATGTGGAACAATTATACTAACAACTAAGGCGAAAAAGGATGAAAAACTCCACATAACAAACCCTTCAATTCTTCTTCTAAGAGGATAGTATCAATTCTTCCTAGCACTAATAATGTTTGAGTGGGACAGCAACTTAAAAAGGTGCAACTTCACTCATTGTTTTACATGCGAAACAATTGGACCTAATATAAGAGAGGAGTTTAAAGTTTTTTTTTTTTCACTTGAAATAGGGATTTTAAACTTTATATTATATGTTAATTCAGATCTGAAATTATCGCTAGGGTATACCTAGAATCACAAATTTAAAGTTTGATTTTATATGCACCTCATTGTACCATAAGGTGTGGAATTTAAATTCCTTTACCTCAATTTAAAAAAAAAAAGAAGCAAAATCAGCGTAATAAAATTAAAAGAATGTGATTTACTATCAGACATTTCTTAAAAAAAAAAAAATGCAGGGGCACACATATTCTTTAAAAAGAAGGAAGCACACACCATCAAATTTGAAAAAGATGGCCATCTTGTAAATATAAAAGAAAGAGAACCTGTTTTAAAAGGAAAGATTAGTATGGAACTATTGGCTCATTTATGTAAATACTTACAAATCAAAAATTAAAAATGATAATAGTAAATGAAGAATTTTCATAACTGTAATATTTCAAAACCTTTTTTTTTAAATGTTACACATGTTTAAGTATGACATAATTTAAACATGTAATATGACTGATAATATGGTACAACTTTTCAAAATGTGGCAAATAAAAATATAACAAAGATGTAGCAAAATATGTAATTTTTAGGAGAATGAGAAAAATAGCAAATTTTTAAAACTTTTTGAAGTAAATAGTTTTTGGGAAAGGAGTAAGCAGCAAATTTTTAATTTTTTTTTTATAAATAAACTCCTTTCCACAAACGATTCAGACACGCTATATCGATAAATTAATAAAAGATCCTTTCGTACCTTATAAAATCAGAACCCTACTTTTGACAGGAAATTGTATGACAGAACTGCTACTGAGAAGAGTAGCCGAAAAAGCCTTAACTAACTAGTCTTTTTTGTTATTCTTTTTTTTATAACCGTAGTGTGAGTAGCCATACATTGATTGATTCTCCCTTTGTAACTACTCCCTACAATAACAAGAAAACAATAAGAATTATTGTTCTAGATGTTGAACAACAATTCCTTTTGAGTGACAAAACCTTTTATGTCTAGAATTCTCTCTCTAAGCCTCTCAAACGACCACACCTATAATGATAAAATCACAAAAAATGTTCCCTATTTATAGTAGTTGGATTAAGACTCATTCTTATCAGATTAGACCTCAAAATTTGAGTTTGGATCAACTTCTATCAGCTAAACAGTGTTAGACATGGATTGATCACGTGGTAGGGGGCGGTCGACCGCCTTACGCTAGGGGTGGTCAACCTAATTGACACGGCAGCCATCTGTCATGCGTCTAGCTCCTAGAGAGTTATCTGATCCTCCTGTTTGACCTGATTGGATATTTCCTACTTTACTTGACCTTGGTATCTTTTATAGAGCCTTAGTTTTAATTCAAATAACCCATATACAGATAATTCAATATTCAAATAAAATATATTTCAAATAATTCAACATGTTCATTTTAAATTAATTTACAAAATTAATTCAACCAATAAACTAAACATGAATTATTAAATCCAATTAATTCAATGTAAGCCAATCTTAAAAATTAGCATAAGTTACCACTATGTCAAAAAATAAAGCTGCGTAATTATAGGAAAATATGTAAGTTAGCAAAAGAGATCTGATGGACATATATAGATCAAGCTCCTACATATAATTATAAAATAATATATCCTGACAAGTATATTTTATAATGATCAACTCTAAAGCTATTCCAAAGTTTAGACCTGCACTCTAGAACTATATATATATATATATATATATTATGAAACTCCAATAAATTAAACATCTATGACATATCATAATATGTAACATCCCCACAGGATATTCATAATAAGCTTAAGCATAAATTATGTTTTACCTTTCTGATTACATTTATTTTATGTTCCATTATCTCACAATTTAAAAAATGTACTATTTATAATCAATACAAATAGTATACCATGTAGTTACACATATGTATCCAAATAATTGAGTGCTCCAGTTTTCAATTATATGATAATGCATATAAGAGAATAACATTAACTCTACAAAAGAGCTATAGATTTTATATATATGAATAACGAGTTTATGACATTCAAGAGTCATGTCTCCAATATATTGATATGCATACCTACATTTAATTCAAGATGTCACTTTTTTGTATATAAAAAGACACAAGTCAAGATTATAAGCCTGCTGATTCATTTCAAGATTAAGATATAATACACATGATTGTCAAAGTCCAATAAAATTATTAATCAAATCAATTCATCTTTAGTCCCAATCCAATATATTATCACCGATGATAATATATCAATGTCTCCATTCATGAAGTCTCACTCTAATGACTAAGACAAGCCATCTCTCATTAGGGATGTAAACAACATAAAAATCTTAACATGAATAAAGCATTCAACTTTATTCCCTCAGATGTGGACCTTTTACATTTAGACCATCACTTTTAAAATCATGTCTTCTATATAATTTGTCCATCATATGCATGATCTTAATAGTTCAAATTGATAGTCTCAAATTTTTATTTGCTTATCATACATTCAACATAAACAAATATAAAGAGGACATATTTGATATATGAAATATATATATTAAATTCTTTATTAATTAAACACGTTAAAAATAATTACATTATTTAATCTTTAGGGCATTTAGTCTAACAATAACAAGTTCTGAAAATATTTATAGTAAACGACAGATTTGTCATATAAATAATTTATTTACTATGTGAACAATAATTATTCATATTGTAAATAATGAGGTAAATAAATTATTTGCACCTTAAATGTATTTACTATGTAAATAAGAATATTCCTATAAATAAAGGTGTAAATAAATTATTTACGCCATAAATTTGTTATTTACTATAAAAATTTTCAAAATGTGCCCATTTATTATAATTAGTTTTGAAGAAGTGCCTATTTACTACAATTTATGTTTTCCTATTTTATTTTGGGAGAATGTAGGAAATAGACCAAATTTATAGATAAATAAAAATTAATATTCTAAGATTAAAACAAAGTTAATACATAAGCCAAAGGAATAGAAATATGGATTTATTTACTAGTTAAATTACATAATATCCCTACTTAAATATCATCAATTGAATATTCTAATAAACCTTAATTTGAAATATCATACATCTCTCTCCTCCCTCTGTCTTTCTACAACTTCTCCCCTTGGCAAGGCGGCGAGACTCGGTCATGAGGCTTCACAACAACTCATTGTACGGCTTGGGATGAGGATAGACAGGGCCATCCCCGTCAAATAAGTCCCAAGGGAAATTTTAGGTGAATCGCGATAGAGGATGGCGATTATCTCTGGCCTCACGATGATTTTGTGTTGATAGGAAGTAGGCGCATAGACGACTTGGCAGCCAGCTCTATGGAATCTCAACTTATGGGCGGCATGATTGGGTAGATCGTCGTCTTCTAATGCCAGAGAAGGGACAATGTTGTTAGTTATGACAGCGCAACAAGAATACCTACTACGCTTTTGTAGTGATGGAGAGGAAGCACCATAGATAGAGTGAGAAAGATGTCATCTTAGAGAAGTTGAGGAAAAAAAAAGAAAAAAAATTAAACCTAGTCTGTAAATAGGTCGTTTACTCAAAAAAAAACTTTAATTTTGGGTTAATAAGATAAATGACCCAATTATATTCTTTGAATTAAAATATGACTTCAATTTATAAATATTCTATATATGTTTCACAATGATATCATTAAAATAATTACTATATAATTATATAGTATAAAATATTATGTCATTAAAATAATTACAATGTAATTAAGGAAATTTTTGTGATATTTTGAATATTGTGTTGAGTTTTAATTTTATAATAGTAATTTGCTCATGTATCGTAATTTTTTTTTTTAATTTTAGTCTATTTCCTATAATTTCCTTTTTGGAAATTATATTCACACCCCAAATTTTTATTCAGGCATCCCAAAATGTTTAAAATTTTAGATTATTTTATTTTAATAGCAAAATCTCGTATAATTTCACAGTTACCCTCATGCACACCCTATAGCATACATTATTAATTATCGCCTGTCTAGGTTTTAGAATTTTTTGCATAAAGAGTTTCGAATTGAAAAAGATACTATTGTTTAGTTCAAAAAATTGAGGGACCAATGTGCTTGTGATTTTGACTTGAAAATATACATTTTTAATTTCAATTGAAAATATGGCCATTTTTTACATGAGAAAACAACAAGTGATTAGTCCTCCCAAATTGAATACGAATTGGTGGTTCTTCAGTGTTTTTTCCCGCGCAGGGAATAATAATATGAATGTAATACAATAGCTTTAGAAAGTCTGAATTTTTTATGGTCATTTTTCTTTGATGACAAGTATGAATAAGAGTACGAATAAAACCATGATGGTGGTATAATTGGGTCTAACTCTAAGAATCCATTTAGTTTTTGGTTGATTTTAGTCAAAATTCATCGAATAATATCAATTCCAATACTAAGAATAATAGGTTGAGAAGACAAGTAATCAATCATTCAAATTGTGATTAATCATTCAAATGGAAAGTCGATCGCAAAGAAAAAGAAAGTAAAATCTTTTTAACAAAATGATTTAAGCATGGTGTGTATCTAGGAATAATTGTGGAATTATTAAGATAAAAATAATTTTATATTTTGAGGTGCTTAACAAAATTTTGGGGTATAAATATAAGCAAAAATTACAATATATAACCAAATTAAAATAATTATGAAATTAAATTTAATACAATAGACAGAATATCTTTAAAATGTCTTTAGTTATATAATAATTATTTTAATGATATCATATTTTGTACAATATACCTATATAGTAATTATTTTAATAATATCATTTTAGATATTTACAAACTAGAGTCATATTTTTATTCAATAGACATTTCTAACGTTTGGTCAACAAAAACATTCACAGGATGATTTTATTGATTTTTTTCATTGTTTTTTTCTTTTTTTCTCTCAGATTAGTCTAGATTAATATTTATGTTAACATTTTTGTTATTAATTTTTTTTTTGTTTTTGCATGTGCCAATAATTAAAACCAGACACGCGTGAAAATGGGCCCAAGTGGAGCCACGTGGCCCACAAAAGTATTCAAATTTAAGCCATATTTTTTGTTGTTAAAATTTCAAAAATTTTATTTTTACTTTCTATGTTTTTCTTAAAAATCAGAAAAAAATAATTCAAAATTTTATTTGAAGTGGCTGAGGATATGGAGGTTATAATCAAGTTTTGATTAGTTGGTCCTTAACCCTAAATATAATTTCCCTTTCCCATTCAACTTCAACAAAATTAAATTGGGCCCGATGGATCCAAAGTTTCTGAAGAGTCAGGCTAGACACTAGTGCTGCACCAACCAGACGCATACAAACAGTACTCAGTAATCTGCACATGCCAAAGTTGAACTTCTGGCTACCCGTCGTCTTCTTCTACAGATTTCCCTGGAAAAAAAGCTGAATCTGAATGCTTGTAATTCACAGTTAGGGACATTCAACGACTTTTACGTCTCAGTCGAAAAACATGGCTGCCAATTTCTGGACGTCTTCCCATCAGTATGTTTACAAACTCCCCATCTTTCGTCTACTTTGTTTTCCTTGTTCCGATTTTGCCTAATTTTCTCATATAAACAATTTTTTGGTTAAAATTTTTAATGCAGCAAACGGCTTTTGGACCAGGAAGAAGTGGATGTGGTGCATCCACTTGACAAGGAGAAGGGCATCACTCTTGAACAATTCAAGCTCCTTAAAATGCATATGGCTAATTGTATGCAATTTTTTTTCGCCCCTTTGTTCTTTTAGTTTTAATTATTTTAATGTCTATGTTGATAGTTATGATCTGGGTTTCTGTCTTTCTTCTTGAATTTTCCTAATTTTCCTAAGAATTTTAGTTTTTATATGAAATCTTCAATTGGGTCATGCTTCGTTTGTTGATAGTTGCAATAATTCTTGATGCTGAATTAGCCTATTAAATCCTTCTCTTGTATGGCATAACACAGTCTTATAAGGGTTATCTTTATATGCTTTTTCAAATTTTTTTTTTTCCTTTTATTTTTCTTTACCTCTTGGCTAATAGATACACTTGATTAATGTCACGTTCTCTTTGCTTTTTTTCTTCTTCCAGATATATGGAAATTGGCAACGCATGTGAAAGTGAGACAAAGGTTTAACCTAATCTTTGTGTTTCCTTTTTTTTTTTGGGTAGGATGTTTCAGTCTCTCATGATATTACCTTTTCTTTCATGATATGACAAAAGAACCACGCTTATGAATTTTATTGGGAAATGCCATTGGCAACATCTTGCTGAAGAACATTTAGTCCTTTTTATAAATTGTTCACATAGTTATATTTGTTACCACAAAAACTTGTTGACATCTATACTTTGTCTTTAACTTGTATGTCTGGAATCCTTTGGGGCTACGAATGGAACTTGTATCCAACTTTTTGGACAAAAAGGCTTAGTTTGAGTTAAGAGTACAAAGAACATACTTTAATAGGTTTGATTATGCTTTTTCTTTGTGTATAAATAATCCAGAACATCGTCAAATGAGTTAAACTATATATGTTTTGTCATCTTAATTCTTAACTAAGTTGTTATGGGAATTTTTGTTTCACCAACTTTTCTGACATTTTCTTATGCACTGGTGTTTTCAGGGTGGTAGCTACTGCAGTTACATATATGAGACGCGTGTACGCGAGGTATATTGGGTGCAAAGTTTCCGAGTGTTCGGGAGCTCACTGCTTCTTTTTTCTATTGAATACATAGTCTTGTAGGACCGAATTACACTTTCCATGGTTGAGTTACTCAGCTGTGGGTACCTATGTTATATATACATATATATATATATATATTTATTTATTTATAATACAGCCTGGAATTCTGTGTTTCTACGAATGACTTAGTAAGATGATCATTGGACACCCAAAAATGTAGACAATAAACAGGAAGACTGGGAAAAATTGAGGCTTATAATGGACCACGTATGATAGTTGATATACATATCTTTTGTTTCTGATCTCAGGAAAAGTTTGTCTGAATATGATCCACGTCATGTTGCTCCAACCTGCCTGTACCTGGCAGCAAAAGCAGAAGAAAGCACAGTGCAGGCTAGACTCCTTGTATTCTACGTCAAAAAAATGTGTATGTTCGCACCATGATGAATTGATTTATAACGCAAAGGCAATTGTTGGTATCCTATTTAAGATTTGAAGATCTGAAACCCGGTTAGTTGGTGTTGTAGCAACTGATGAAAAGTTTAGATTTGAGATCAAAGACGTGCTTGAAATGGAAATGAAGATTTTAGAGGCCATCAACTACTATCTAGTTGTATTTCAGCCGTACCGTTCATTGTCTCAGTAAGTTTTTTCTCTGAAAGAACTTGGATGACTTGCAACACCCTTTATCTCTCTTTTCCCCAATCTGTATTGATTATTTGTGCAGTTGATATACTGGTTAAATCTCTTTATATCTGTTTCTTTAAGCTCCAACGGCAGCCTTCTGTATTGTATTTCCCTGTTTCTCTTTCAAGTGTTTTTGTTGTAGATCGCGGTTAGTATGGTCATATGACGAAGATTCTATTGAAACCTAACTTGCTTTCGTAGTTTATAACTAACAAGTTTATTTCACGGTTTCTCTTGCAGGCTCCTTCAAGATGCAGCACTTAACGACATAAATATGACTCGATTAACTTGGTAATATCTAGTATACCGATTAGTTAATTTCTTTTTGCACCTTATACAGTAGAAACGTTTCTTATTCTATATGGCGTCTTATTCTTGTTTCAGTACAATTAAAAGTTTGTAATGCTCTTGATATTCTGATGAAACCAGGGGACTTGTCAATGACACGTACAGGATGGATCTGTTACTTGTGCATCCTCCTCATCTGATCGCTTTAGCTTGTATATATATCGCTAGCGTTTTCAGGGATAAAGATACCACTTCATGGTTTGAAGAGCTCCGTGTTGATATGAACGTGGTGAGCAAGTCTTTGAAGCTAAAACTGTCGTTGTGCTAATCGCATATTCGTTCTTTATTTAGGTTTCAATGCTTTTGTACCTAATGAAGTAATTTGTGAACATCTTTTGCAGGTGAAAAATATATCAATGGAGATCTTAGATTTCTATGAGAACCACAGAATGAACACGGAGGAGAGGCTTAATGCTGCAATGGCCAAGCTTGGTCTGAAATTTTAGATGGCTAGCCACTTTCTGCCTTTTTGAACTGTAGATGGTTAGAATTGTTTTTATTTACTTTGCCATGACTAGGATGGTTTTGCCAGCCATTCTCTGAAGGTCTAAAATGATCCATAACGTTGAATGTATTTATGGACCAATCCATGTTGTAAAGCCACCTGCTCTTTCCAGAGCAAGCTTGAAATCCAATCAAATGCTTGTGCATCACGCTGTGGCGGCTCATTTTGTTTCAAAAACACTAGACAGGAACGAAATTTAAACCAGTAGTTTAAATCATACTTGGTTTGAAATTTAAATTTCGAGGGAAAACATTATAACAAAATTAATTTGAACCATGATTTTGTGGTTTGAACTTCGTGTTCCCAAATGGCCTCTTAACACAAATGTCCATGTTCTGCAATTGCTCATTTCTCCCCATAAAATTCTCAACGAGTAACTAGATCTAGAGCTTAATTGTCACAATATTTATAACATATGTATCCTTTTTGATAGTCTTGCAACTGAGATATAAACAAAATGAGGCGCATGTGAAAAAGTATTGAAACTGTAGATTATTTTTCCAGCATGGAAAGCTTGCAATTGAGACCAACCGGTCACTGATGATTCATTGGAACATAGCTAAATCTGATAACAATCCAAGAGGCACGTGAGAAATATTCAAGAGAACATTTAAAAATTAATATGAAATATTACAGGGGGATTCTTTGAATAAGCTGAGTCTATGCTGTCTTTCTTTGTTGGAAAACTACCATTTACTTTTTCCCCTTCTTAACCCGCTTCTTCTCTGTGATATGACACGAAACAATCAAGTAAACAATTATAGCCCAAAAAAAAAAAAAGAAAAAGAAAGTGGTAAGAAAGGAAGGCTACCTAATTTCCTTTTAGCTTCAGATTTTGCAAAGAAATCCCTCCACTCATCGGTTAGTACAAAAATGGGCTCCTCTTCCTCGTCATCTTCCTCTTCTAACCCATAAATATAATCCTTCTGCTCCTGCTCCTGCTCCTGCTCCTGCTCCTGCTCCTGTAACACCCTGTTCATCGTCCAAATTGAAGTTAGGGCATACATGGAAACAATAAAGCAAAGAAGATTGAAAAATAAATTAATTAATAAATAAACTTGAAGAATCTTACTGGGGAGCCGCAGAATTGCTAGATTGTTTAAGACCAGAAGCGCCCACATTCAAATATTGTGGAAAGACAGCAGGATATGGTGCAGTCTGTTGGTTTGGGGGAAAAGGAGCACAATTAGGGCGCATTTGTCGGTGGCAATGGCAATGGTGGTGATGGTGGAGAAGGTTGTGGGGGCAGAGGAACAACTGATGGTGGTGTTGGTGGTGGTGATGGTGAATACAGTAAAGTCTCCATGCTTGATCCATGGCGGTGAGGCTTTCCTCGGCTCTACTAGCCATCGATGTTCTTTTGTCTATTGTTACTCCTTTGTACACGACTTCATTTTCCCTACGACACTGATTTGCCATACTAGGATGTCGTCTTACCATGTACGAAATTCTTGTACCAACATAGCATCTTTTGAATACGACACCTAGTTTTTCCTTGCTTCGACATCCTTGTCCCGCTACGACATCTTTTCGCGAACGACGTCATTTTTCATCAGACAGTCTACGTCAAAGAGACATCATAAACGACATCATTTTTCTCATAATACGACGTCGATTTTTTAAACGACCTTTCTGACGACATCTTCTTCCACACGACATCATTTAACAGTACGACATGTTTGTTCCATGCGACATCATTTTCGGACGACATTTTTTGTCTTTTTTTTTTTTTTAAAGGAAGACGACATGGTTCTTCGTACCCAAAAAAGGGGTCGTTTTAGAGTTTGGTGATCTATGACTGTTTGCGTTACGATCTCCCTGGCTTCCTGGGCCCAGGATTATAGCTTCTTTTTCCTCTCCTGGAGGCTGCGCAATGAGCTTGTCAACAAGCCATTTGCCCTGTGTTTGGATCGTTCGTTCAAACCGAAAGAGTTTAAATTGAAATGAGTAGATTAAAACACCGGTTGAGAAGCACGTTAAACAAAAAACAATTCAATTTACTATATTGTAAGTTCTCAATGCTACGATAGGTTGCTACAATGTAAAGCTATCACATATTACAATGTTTAAATTTTAATTTAAGTTTTAATTAATTTTCCAAACATATCTTAAATTTAGATTTTCAATTTAGGTTGATAATTGTATTGGATTTCTACAAAATCAGCTTGAATTGAAATGGGTTTTTGGAGAAAGAGAGGAAAGGCAAAAAAAATAAAAAATTACTGCATCAAATATGTTTGACTTTGAGGATCACAATTTAAGTGAATTGTTTTGAAGGATTTTTTATATCCTTTATCAAATATTATTTTAGGTCTGAGCTGAATTGGACTGAAATGTCAGTCATTTAAGTTTCACCAACCTCAACTTTTGGACTTATTAAGGCATGCCATTTTTTCCCATTTTCTTCTTTGACTAAAAAAATGAGTATTACACGATTTTTACATGCTTACAAAGAAGACATGCCCACCGATATGAACAATGAAGTCGGTGCTAACTGTTTTTTTTTTTTTTTTTTTTTGGTAAAAGGGTCTAAACCACCTTTTTAGTTATAAATAGTATAAAATTTTCATATGTTATAGTAACAATAAAAAAAGTATTATAATGTAAAACTCTCATACGTAACAGTAAAAATAGTTGTAACTAACGGTTCTAACCATTTTGTTAAACATCCAACCGAACCATTTTTTTTTTGCTTGACTAACGCAAGTGATTACGTCACGCTCCATCTGAAAAGGATTTTATTTTATTTTATATTTTATTTCATTTTATTTTTTGCTCTGAGTTGTCTAAAAGGGAGTTTACTTGCTAGAGTCCTTGGGCCTGAATTTCTACAAAAACAATTGAGCCATTAAATTTTGGTCTTGTATTTTAAGTCAAGGAATTACCCGCCCTAAATATTAAAAAAATAAATAAATAAAGATAGAGCGTTTGTTTACCCAAGGCGACCAACCAAGTGCCCTTAGTTGGGTCCACTTCATGCAACTTGGCTTAGAAAATCCTTCTCTACATTTATACTCCACACGCCAAACGGGGAATAAAAAACTGCTACAATTGGAATAGAATCCAGTGGCATATCCAAATTATATACCCGGGGAACTTTGCTTTGTTTTGAAACACTTTATTAGATTACTAAACTACTTTTGTGCTCCCATAATCTGACTAGACTAATTTGCAATTAAAGAATATATATTATTCATATAAACTGTGCTCATTTTTTTGCGACACGAAATGCCCGTTCTGCCTTTTTAATCTAGAGCCTGTTAAGAGAAAAAAAGTAAAAAAGAAAAACAATATATATATATATATATATATATATATATGAAATAGTCATAATAAAAGAAATTATATGAACTCATGCAAAACCAAACATGATTCATCCTCCTAGTCCCCCTGAAATGTGAGGCATATTGAAATGATATTTTTTTTTTAGGATTACAGGATACTCAACAGAAAACATCAATGCATGAAGGTCTTGACTCCTACACTGATTAAAGTAATAAACCACGAAGATACCAAGATAGGAATATTTTTATAGATGCATCTATTAACAATTTTTATTCTACTTTTTACGCCTCCTTTCTTAAGCCACACACTCTATTCTACTTGTTTCACCCCTCCTAAAATACCAAAAGAATCCATACACCTAAATAGCATAGTTTTTCTTTTTTCTTTTTTCACCCCAACTGATCAAACAAACTTACATGACAGTTTAAAAAAACATTTTCTATGTAGAAAAATATCTTATTTGAAACTTCAGCTGAATATATATATGTGTGTGTATATATATTTATAAAACAAATTTCCCTCTTAGTTTGATGGTCATTTAAAAAAATATCTACTAAATCTTTTATATAATTGCAAACTATAATCAATTTGTATCATAAGTTTTTTTCTTTTTTTTTTTGGGTAAATCAATAGTACTGGGCTCAAATTGTTTATATAATTCATTTACATTAAGCAATCAAATTTCATAAGGTACAATTTGTAAGGTTTTTTTTTTCGTAATTCAATGAATTCAAATAGTTTGTATCACTGGTTTGTATTAAACAACAAAAATTAAATGAAAAAAATAAGAATTTTGAAGAAAAAAGAAATTCACATGGTTTTTTTGTAGGAACGGCTTTTTGAAAATAATTTTAGAAATGAGCATTATAGTAATAAAAAATTTTATTAAAAAATATGTGTAAAAAATAAAATAAAAGGGTAGAAAATATATATATATATATAATACTATTAAAAGCTAGATCTATCAAATTTAGTGGCAAAATACGTCAAATGAAATACATAAATAGTATCTAGTAAAAAAAAAAATCTAGGAATTAAAAAAAAATTAAAAAAATTCTTGAGGTCGAAGTATTAATTACTGTCAGATCCGGGATATGTGGCGGGGCCGCAAATGCTTTATACCGCACCGCTTGGGTGGGGGTTGGCGAGATGTTTCCCTCTGTCCCCAACCCACAACATTGTTAAAAAATTGTTTTGACTGGGTCCCAGTCCGACCCTCTTGGGCGTTTGATATTCATATCATATGATGATGATATGTTATATCTTAGGCGTCCAACGGTCTGGCTCTCTCCAGGGCCGCACTATAGCCCTGATCTGATTCCGTCCCTCCTCCCAACCACGCTTTTTGTTGATGTGGTGTGTGTATGTATGAGTATTTGTTATTTACATAAATACAGAAGAAGAGAGGGATAGACAGCAACAACGCCGACCCAGATCCTCCGGTAAGGAACCCAAAAAAGAAAAAAGAAAATGGGTCCCACATTTCCACTATAAGAGATAGGTGCCAAAAGAGAAGAAAAGTAATAAAATAAAATAAAAATAAATAAATAGATCAAGCGCCAACACAACCCTACGTTTGGTTTTCGCATCTCCGCAGCCTCTCTTTTCTCAGCCCCTCCTCTCCTCTTTCCCACCATTCGATATCCCCTGTGTTAAAGTTCTTCATACGCACACCATTTTTTTTAAAAAATTTTTGCTCTTCTTTATTCTTCATTTCTGGGTTTTGTTTATAAATCTTAGAGAATTCTTTTTGGGGTGTATTTGTTTTCAAATCGAATCGCTTCTGGCTTCTGGTTCTTTTCAGGATCTAGTTTTGGTGGTGCTTTGTTGTCCGACTTCTATCTGGGTTTTAGTTCTTAAAAGCTTTTTTGTTTGTTTTGATTGGATTTGGTTTTCTGGGTGGGTGTTCTTTGGTGATTCCTTGTGGTTCACTCAATGGGCGCTTTGGATGAGGGACATTTCTGTGCTGAGCTTGAAAATGGAGTTGGACTGGGTCGCCGTGAACTGGGTTTTGAGAAAGAACCGGAGACCATAGCTATTGAAGACGCCGTGAAAGTTTTACTTCACGGTTTGGGGGAAGATGTTAACAGAGAAGGTCTTCTAAAGACGCCGCTTCGCGTTGCCAAGGCCCTTAGAGAAGGAACTAGAGGTAAATAGTTGTGTCCCTTAATCATCTGTCGTTCTTTATTGATTAGAAAAGACTGCTAGATAATCAGTTTTTTTTCCTGTTTCATATGCTAGCTTTGATTTAGTAGCACAGAGTCGCAGGCGATCAATTTCATCATTTCATTTAATGGAAATTGAAACTCCACTGAAATGAAAAGATGGGATTTTTCTTTTTTCTAAAAAGCAGTTTTATTTTTTTCTCTGTTGAAAAGCTGGTTTTGACGATTTTGAATACCTTTCTGTTGTTGATTGAATTTTGCTTGTGTTGGCCCTGAATAGTTACATGTTGGTACGTTAAACATCTTGTGTCCTTTTGTATTCAATGATATTAATACATCATGCCCAGACAAGTATACAAGCTAGCTTCTGGGCGTCTGTGGATGATGTTTGATCAATTGTGCTCCAAAACTATGTTTGACACGTTTTTTTTTGCCTGTGCTTTTGGTCGATAGAAGGAAAAAAAAAATGTAGTTTTTCGGTAAACGTTTAAAACTATATATTTAAAAGAGCTTAAATAAGTAAAAATAGTTTTAAACTTTTTAATAAGCTATAAAAATTTTATATTAGATTACAGGGCTATTTTGTATATGTGTGATTTTGTTTCCAACGAGTTTTTTTTCATTTTTTTTTAAAGTTTTAAAAAACTAAAATTATTCTTCCCTAATTTTTATTAAACACAATTTAAAACATTATTAAACAAAAATATTAAATAAAATCAATTTTAAAAAGTTAGAAACTCTCAACATAATAGAAGTCTTTGCTTAATTAAAATATATATTTGTACATTTGAAATTACATTGTTTTTATTTTTTAAGTCAAGTTATATTTAAAATAATATTTAATATATATTGAGAAAAATAATCTTAGAATATTTTAAAAAATTTATTGCTTCAAGGGGTATTTTAAGTATAATTTTGACAACACAGGGGTGTTTTAGGCATTTAATGATTAGAGAGATAAAAGTGGTATTTGGGCAAAACACAAAGGGTGTTTTGGGTATTTCAATAATAAAGTGCAAAAGTGGTATTTAGGCAAAATACAAAGGCTATTTTGGGTATTTTTCTTTAAGTTTATAATCTATTATTAACACTCAAGTGCAAGTTTCAAAGTCTATTTCAAAAGTTTTTTTTTTGAAAAGTCATATTTTATGGCTTTGATTAGAAATACTTCTGAAGAGCTAAAACGGTTCTTATAAATCATCTAAACACTTTCAGAAACAGCTTTTGAATTCAGGTTGTCAAAAGTAGCTTTTAAAAATGCCTCCCAAAGAGGCCCTGCGTGGCGAAAGCTCTTACTCGTATTTGCAAGCTTTCTGAACTACTTAAATTTTGGGCAAAGTACGTAATCTGTGGGTCAGGGGAACATAGGTGTTCGGCATGTTTTATTAGTCGCCTAAACTTTTTGTAGGATGAATGATGACAAAGAATCATGAATGATTTGGTATTTTTGTTGATGCCATCTAAAAATCTGACTATGACATAGATCTCTTGATACAGAGTATTGACATTCTCCTTGTTACTCTTTGTCCAGGTTACAAACAAAGGGTAAAGGACATTGTTGAAGGTGCTTTATTCCCTGAAGCTTGTTTGGACGATGCAGTTGGTAAAGCAGGAGGTGCTGGCGGGCTTGTGGTTGTTCGAGAACTTGATCTCTTCTCATACTGCGAATCATGTTTGCTCCCATTCCAAGTCAAGTGTCATGTGGGTTATGTCCCCTCAGGTCAGCGGGTCGTGGGATTAAGCAAGCTCTCTCGAGTAGCTGATGTGTTTGCAAAACGTTTTCAAGAACCAAAGCGTCTGGCAGATGAAGTGTGTCAGGCTCTGCATCATGGCATCAAGCCAGCAGGTGTTGCTGTCATGCTCCAGTGTCTGCACATCCATCTTCCAAAATTAGAGTCGGTCTTTCTGAAATCAAACCACAGAGGATGGGTGAAGTCGCTGGTTTGCTCAGGTTCAGGAGTTTTCGAAAATGAAAATGCCGAAGCTTGGAGTGACTTTCTGAGTCTTCTCAAATTCAGAGGTACAAATCTCGATAGAACTTCCACGAGGCATTCAAGTGAACCATCTTGGTGCCCTGCCCAGTCTCATTCTGGTGCCAAAACTGCCTCCAAGATTGAGCCAGTCAATCAGGCACTGGTCACCGCAATAACTTCAATTCTTAGGTCATTAGGTGAAGACCCGTCAAGGAAGGAGCTTATAGGAACTCCTGTCCGTTTTGTTAAATGGTTGATGAACTTCCAAAATACTAACTTGGAGTTGAAGCTGAATGGCTTTGTTTTTGGCCAGAAAGATCCCGTAAATACTGACGAGGAAGCAAGCTGCAAGGAAAAACAGATGCAGGCTGAGCTGGACTTGCCATTCTGGTCTCAGTGTGAGCATCATTTACTTCCCTTCCACGGCGTTGTGCATGTAGGATATATGGGCGTGGAAGGTCTCAATCCGATTGGGAAGTCCCTTTTGCAGTCTGTAGTACATTTCTATGGTTTCAAGCTGCAAGTACAGGAAAGACTCACTCGGCAGATAGCGGAGACTGTAACCTCATTTTTAGGTGGAGATGTGATCGTGGTTGTGGAGGCTAATCACACATGTATGATTTCTAGAGGGATTGAGAAGGTTGGAAGTAGTACAGCTACCATTGCCGTGTTGGGGCGATATGCGACCGACTCTATTGCGAGGTCTATGTTTTTGCAGAACTTACCAAAACCTACAATTTTTTAAGGGTGATTTGCCTAGTCTCGATCATGTATTCTCAGCCTAGGGAATATCTTTCCAAGGATGGCATGAAGACAGTGTGGCACTTGCTCCCTTTAGAAAGCTGAGGATCCAATTTTAGTTTCCCCTGTTATTTTACCTAAATTTTGATGCTCATTAATTCGTTTCCTTATGTAGCATAAACCCTTCAAAACCCTGACGCATGTCTTTGCTTTAGGATATATTTTTTTAACAAACTGCTCGTGCTACCTGGTTCTCTCATGAGGCATGCCGTCGTTTTTTTACCTACTAGATCAATATACGAAACATTCATACACTTGTACTCGTTTGATTATTGGTAATAACAAAATAAATTCTTACATAGCATACGGTATTACCCTGTATATCAGAAATACGCACTTGCAATTCAATATCTTGGATTTATAGTTTTTGCATATACTTTGGCGGGATTTATAATAAAGTTCTTAGGCTACTGAAAAAAAAAAGGGAAGGAAAAGAGGAAAGAAAACAAACCATCCACCTGGTCATTTTTTTGGAGGAAGTGGTTTTTGATAATAGGAAAGTCAACTTGCACGCTGGGTTAAATTACAAATAATTGTATATGATAAATGCAAAAGGACAGGGACCATTCTCAAAGTATGAAACGGTCTACTACAGCAAAAGCATATACAGAACAGAATCCATATACAAGCATACATACATACATACATATATATATATATATATATATATATATAT
>CAMOHE010055093.1:20629-80639 GCA_946598075.1 Artocarpus hirsutus
ATATATATATATATATATATATATATATATATATATAAAGGCTCAACCAGATTCATTCAGTTGAGGAATGTGGCCGAACAAAGTGAAAGAAACCATACTTAAAGACATAAAAGTTGACAACCTCAGCCTAGCCACAAGTGACGAATCTTGTGTCATTCTATGTCTTGTTTTGCCCCAACTCTCTGAAATTTTGCTCGAGGATGAGGACCATGGTGAATATGCCAACGAAATACAGTTGCCAAGATGATGGCAATTCCTAGTACCATTAACGCGAGCAAGATTTTTGACACAAGAAGAGAAAGAACCTGTGTTACCTCGCCATAGTCAGTACACTTCCTACTTCCAGGCCAATAGATAAGCTTTAAGATATTAGAGATGCAGAACAGACAACTGCCAAATCCATAGTGCAAGTTTGTTTTAACACTAAATGTGTGGACATAAGAGTGTCACAATGGCAGCAAAAATTGTTACTATCCCATGTAATGAAACGAAGATATTGGGCAAGGCACAAAATTATTAGATTGTGTAACACCGTTCGTTTAGTTGCATATAACTAGGGCTAGCAATTTCGGACACGACACGATACGAAAACGACACGAAATAAACGAGTTTAGACCGCACGTTTATTAATTGTGTCATAAATGGGTTGGCACGAATAATCCGAAAATAAACGGGCTAGATTCGTGTTAACACGCTAAACACGCCTTAACACGTTTAATTAAATAGCCCGTAAACGTGTTAACATAGCACGATACAACCCGCCAATTTATAACACATTTAAACTTAAAAATAAAAATATTTGAAATATTTATAGTACATTAGTATTAATTAGATATTGTGTTCTTGTTAATTTTCTTTATTGGCTTTTTTTTAATTTTTTTTAATTTTTAAATTTTTTTAATTTTTAGTTAATTGAGTCATAAACGTGTCATATGCGTGTTGTTATCCCATCACGGCACGTTTAATAATCATGTTAATCATATTGTGCCGTGTTACGAGTGTCATAAACGTGTCGTGTTCGTGTTTGCATTTCTGGCACGTTTATTAATCGTATCGTGTTCGTATTCGAGTTAAACGTGTAGACACGAACACAACACGAACACGATTATTGCTACCTCTAATATACAAGACCCATGATTCCAAGCGGCGGCGACGAGTTTGGGTTCAAGATTGAGAAGGAAAGTGACGTGCTCAAAACCCACCAAGGAACAAAGAGTTTTTTATTTTTGTTTTTTTTGTTTTTTTGTTTTTTTTTTACTTCTGATGGGAAAGGGAAAAAATAAAAATATGTTCATTTAAAAAAAAGGGAAATGGCAAGATTATTTAAATTTTCAAATTTAATTATAAAAAAAAATATCAAAAAAAGAATAACAAAACAGTGAAAAAAAAACAGCTCATGGCTATTTAAATTTTCAAATGGTGGGATTATTTAAATTTTCAAATTTAATCAGCTCATGACTATTAATATTAGCTGATTTCATTTAGGGAAAAAAAACAGTGAAAAAATAGCAAAACACAGCCATATCTCTGTCCCCTAGCCTGTAATAACCCTCCTTATGTGGCCGTTACTTAACTTCATAAACATATTTTTAATTAGAATACTCAATTTTTGCGAAATTTAAAAGTTGACCTTTCATAATTCTATCTTAAAATTATTATTATATTTTATTATTATTGTTATTATCATTTTATTTCATTTTTACTTGTATATATATATATATATTTTACTAATTAATTGTAACATAACGGTAATTTCAAAATATATATAGTAGCGAAATTTCAAAGTTATATACAAGACCCATGATTCAAAGTCATCGAAACAGTCATCATCAAAACAGACATCAAAATAGTCATCAAAACATAAGCGAAAATCTAAACGCGTGGTATCCATTTCCCATATCTCCACTTGATCGTCCGTGGGACCTTTCAGTAGCGAACATGGTAAGAATGAGTAACCAAAAAAAGGCCGTCATCCAACACAAATTGATTGACAAGAATGCAAATTGAAGCCCAAAGAATATAACTACAACAACTTTCAACATAAAAAACAATAGCAACTTTCAACACAAAAAAAGGGGACTAATATGGCCAACAAGAATAAAAAATAGTAAATAGTTAACATAAAAATTTAACAATATTAACAAGCAAATACACAAAATAAAATCCTTAATCAAATAACTAAATATATGGAAATAAACTACAACTAAAATTAAAACTAATAGCAACTTCAGTGTTGCTACCATATTTTTCAGTTCAGCAGTTTCTTCAAGAACGAAATATAACAAAAAACATAAAACACTCGTTATTTTAACGGGCATGAATAAAATGTCACTTTAGCACTTCTTACCAAGTCTCCGTAAGAAACATTCAAAACATATTTATCACCCACTTCTACCAACCTTGTCCCCCTACATTAATGCTCAATTAAGTAGCCTCCTTCTCATTTGGCTAAAGGTCTCTGAAGGAGACATAGAATTAATTCACCTCAACTACTATGAGACGTTGATATATTTTCTCAACCACCTTTTTAATGCTTCATTCATCTTCTTCCACAACTTGTCTCATTTGTCCCCTCAATTATGTTGGCATTATTTGTTAAAAGTCTCCATGGGAGACATGATAATATTTTCTTTTAATGCTCATTTGTTTCTTCCTGCAACTTTTCCCATAAGCCTACAATTATCTCCCGCTTTTCAATTATTTTGATGCCTTTTTATTCAACCATCGCCACCTTCTTCTCTAGTTTGTCATTATCTTCCTTTCTCACTTTAATTTCTAACTAAAGACACAAATCATAAATCTCTCTTTACAGCCAAAGTAACTACAATTCTCAGCCATGTTTGAAGCCGTTTTAGAGTCAATTCAAGCTTGATTTTTAATCCGAACTTTGGTGCTTTTCAAATGAGTTTTGAAGTAGGTTTTCTTTAATTTAAACTTGGTTTTTAGTATGTGTTTCTCCATCTTTAGTGTATAATTTTAGTGTTCAAAGTTCATACAAATTTCTAATTATGTTAGCATGCACATTTGAGCATTTATGAACAAAAACTTAAGTCTTGAGTTGAAACCGACAACCAACCTTTATTTTGGTTTGATGATGATTTTGATATAAAACTCATGAGAATATGTTTATTATAATTATATAATGCATGCTGCATATTTTGGAATGATTTTGAGATTTTAAACAAAGATAATATGCTTTGAGTTAAAGAAAAACTCGATATTCCATAAACTTTGTAATACCTTTATAGGTAGTGGCTCTTTCTTGAAATTCTAGGATTTGATGAAAATGAATTTTGTAAATTTGTTTGCATATTAAAAAAGTAGATATCCTAAGCTTTCCAACGAGCTATCATGAGCCTAAATCGAAGTTGTATTTTATTTTATATGAATTTTTCAATTCTTGAATTGGAAACTAATACACTTACCAGTGGCAGTAAACCACCCGTCTACCTTAAGTAAACCACCTTTTAACCTAGGTGCTAAGCGTAGATAGTGAACCTAACTTTGCTCACCTTATAATCCCTTAATGTCTTGCAACCTTTCCAACACTATCCTAAGTGATTTATGAATTTTATTAAAGACTAAAATATGTAGATTTACACATTATTTATTTATGGATGTGGTTATATGTTGCGCTTTGGTTTTAATTGTCTTTATGCACGACTTAAGATCAAAGATATGTAGAGCTAACGTTAATTAATTCTGAGACTAAAAGATTGTTGAGAAGCTTAAAAGGTAGGGATTCTATTACTCATCTTTTGTGAGGTTTTTATGGAATTAAAATTGATTGTTTTACCACAAGATATATGTATATATGTTGAACTGGTATTATATAAGAATCACATATGAAACTATGACATGAACTCGCCCTATATTGATTAGCGAAGAACATAATGATTTAACATATGTCATTATAAATTAGGAAATATGGGTAGGAAAATTGACTCTATGAACAATGATTGAACAATGAAAAATAGTGAGACGTGAAGAGGGTGGCGGTTACGTCCTTGGGCATGAATACTCTAAAAGGTAAAAAAGGGGAGGTGATGACGCTCCCTTGGATCAAAAGTCCTAGAACGCACTGTACAGGAATCGACTTGGTGAGAACTCGCGGCTTGATGTCCCCTCACCGGAATACCCTCGAAATGTTTGGAGGGTGGCCAAACACGCCCATTTAGGTTTCGATAAGTTGAGTGATACTTTATGTAATGTGGATACCTAGGAATAATGATGAATAAAAATATTGTATATATGTAGATGTATGAAACTTGGTAATGATTAACTATGGTATCCACGAAATATGATCATAATAAATCTCATAATTTGGATAATAATGAAAACTAACTAACAATACAGGTTTAATGTAGTAAAGAATAAAACCTTAAGGTGAGTAATGGTTTTCCCTACTGAGCATGTTGTTGCTCATTTCTTGATATGTTCATCTTTTCAAGACTCACTAAGTGTGAGGTGGCTACAAGTTGGAGAAGCTCTGTAGCTATATTACGTTTGGATTACTTTGAATGCAAAGAATGATCTTCATGATAATGTAAGCATCAATTGTTACTTTTTGTGACTGTATTAAGATTTATTGAGGGTTAAAATGATGATGATTACAGTCGTATATTATTAAAATTTAAGGTGCTACATTAAATTATTGTTTATTTATTTATTTATGTTTTATTTTTATTTTGAGAGTTTCTATTTAAGTCCCGGACAAATTACTTTGATGTTTTATCTTTATTTTTATTTTATTTATTTAAAAACTATTAACCCCAATATAGGGGCGTTACAAAACATCAGAAGACAAAAACCTACTTAGCTAAGTTATGCGCTACAAAATTTTGGACAACCAGAGAGAGCTTTGGCCGAGTCACTTTTAACTATAAGCTTAGGGAAGTTCAGACTCTACCACTAATTAACTTCCATAATTAGTTACATATCAATTATAAATACAGAAATGTTGCCACCCAACAAAAACAACTGTATCTGTCCTTGTCCTTCCCTGCTTCTTGTCAACTTGACAATATTAACAAGCAAAATACACAAAATAAAATCCTTAATCAAACAATTTAATGTATGGAAACAAAACTACAACTAAAATTAAAACTAATAGCAACTTCAGTGTTGCTATCATATTTTTCAGTTCAACAGTTCTATCAAGAAGCAAGAGAGGGTCATTTTTCAGTTCAGCAATTTTTTCAAGGAGCAAGTCATCAACCTCATGGTCATCAGCTTCACTTTGGCCCTCTAGTATAGGATGATCTGTGGCTCCACCACAGCCCTCTAGGATACTTGAAGAGATCCCCCGCTTGCCATTGTCATTGGCCTTCCTCCTGTGATCAACCTTATCCCAATCGACCTCATCCCACCAACAAAAAAGTTTATTATCACATAAACCTTCACCACATTTATAAAACAACCTATTAGGATTTTTAACAGTATTACTAATATATATTCTTGTATTGACCCCACACATACACGACAAATTATAAAACTTGATTTGTCCATTAGGGTCAGCAGCAGCATCTTCCCACGGCTCAGAGAACTTACACACATTAACACGGCATTTGTATACTAATTTCTCATTCCTTACTTCTAATTTTGCCTTATGACCACATAGACAAAACTGATTGTGAAATTTGATCATTCCACTTGATGATGATGACTTTGATGATAGCATTAGAAACTAAGAAAATGCAGGGAAGGCAAACACTAATGTGACAAGGAAGGCAGCAGTTAAGCAAGCAAGCAGAATTGTGATACTGCTAAAAAATTATAAGCAAGAGAGAAGTAAGCAGAATTGTCCAAATACAAGGGACAAGTAAGGAAATGTCAGAATTGTGAAAATCACAGTATAAATATTCTTTTGCTTTCTCAGCAGTTTAAAATCTTCCACTAACCAAAAAGTTAAAATGAGTAAGTAATGATGGGACCAAAACCCCAATGCTAGGGTGGGTAACTAGAAAAACTAACCTCATATAGGACGGAGACGGAGGACCTTAGAGGCGGTCGAAGCTGCAACCCAAGCGGCGGCGACGGGTTTGGGCCTTGAGATTGGGAAGGAAAACGTACGGACGGTGATGGGAGACTACGAAAACAGACGGTGATGGGAGGCCGTCGACGCAGCTACCCAAGCGATGGAGACGGCTGTCCAAGCGACGGCGACGGTTTTATTTAAAAAAAAAAAAGGAAATGGCAGGATTATTTAAATTTTTAAATTGAATTATAAAAAAAATATATCAAAAAAAGAATAGCAAAACAGTGAAAAAAAAAAAACAGCTCATGGCTATTTAAATTTTCAAATGACGGGATTATCTAAATTTTCAAACTTAATTAGCTCATGACTATTAAGATAAGCTGATTTCATTCAGAAAAAAAAAAAACAATGAAAAAATAGCAAAACACAGCCATATCTCTGTCCCCTAGCATGTAGCGACCCTCCTTACGTGGCTGTTACTTAACTTCATAAACATACTTTTAATTAGATTACTCAATTTTCGCGGAACATTTTATTTTAATCCTTTAAAAGTTGACCTTCACAATTCTATCTTAAAATTATTATTATATTTTATTATTATTGTTATTATCATTTTATTTCATTTTTACTTGTATATATATATATATTACTAATTAATTCGTAACATAATGGTAATTTCAAAATATATATATATAGAGTAGCAAAATTTCAAAGTTATTAGTATATATATATATATATATATATATATATATAAAAGTAAAAATGAAATAAAATGATAATAACAATAATAATAAAATATAATAATAATTTTAAGATAAAATTGTGAAGGTCAACTTTTAAAGGATTAAAAAAAATGTTCTGCAAAACTTTAGTAATCTAATTAAAAGTATGTTTATGAAGTTACGTAATGGCCACGTAAAGAGGGTCATTACAGGCTAAGGGATAGAAATATAGTTGTGTTTTGCTATTTTTTCACTGTTTTTTTTTTCTTGAATGAAATGAGCTTATATTAATAGTCATGAGCTGATTAAATTTGTAAATTTAAATAATCCCGCCATTTGAAAATTTAAATAGCCATGAGTTGTTTTTTTTTTTCACTGTTTTGCTATTCTTTTTTTGATATGTTTTTTTCTCATAATTAAATTTGAAATTTTAAATAATCCTATCATTTCTCTTTTTTTAAATGAACATTGTTTTATTTTTTCCCTTTCCCGTCAGAAGTAAAAATTTAAAAAAAAAAAGTAAAAAAAAAAAACTCTTTGTTCCTCGGTGGGTTATGAGCACTTCACGTTCTTTCTCAATCTCGAACCCAAACCCGTCGCCGCCGCTTGGACAACCATCGCCATCGCTTAAGTAGCTGCGCCGACGGCCTCCCATCACCGTTCGTATGTTTTCCTTCCCAATTTCAAGGCCCAAACCCGTCGCCGCCGCTTGGGTTGCAGCTCCGACCGCCCCTAAGGTCCTCCATCTCCGTCCTATATGAGGTTAGTTTTTCTGGTTACCCTAGCATTGGGGTTTTGGTCCCATCATTACTTACTCATTTTAACTTTCTGGTTAGTGAAGGATTTTAAACTGCTGAGAAAGCAAAAGAATATTTATACTGTGATTTTTACAATTCTGACATTTCCTTACTTGTCCCTTATATTTGGACAATTCTGCTTGCTTGCTTACTTCTCCCTTACTTATAATTTTTTAGCAGTATCACAATTCTGCTTGCTTGCTTGACTGCTTCCTTCCTTGTCACATTAGTGTTTGCCTTCCCTGCATTTTCTCAGTTTCTAATGCCGTCATTAAAGTTGTCATCATCAAGTGGAAGGATCAAATTTCACAATCATTTCTGTCGATGTGGTCATAAGGCAGAATTAGAAGTAAGGAATGAGAAATTAGTATACAAATGCCATGGTAATGTGTGTAAGTTCTTTGAGCCGTGGGAAGATGCTGCTGCTGACCCTAATAAACAAATCAAGTTTTATAATTTGCCGTGTGTGTGGGGCGTCAATGCAAGAATATATATTAGTGATACTATTAAAAATCCTAATAGGTTGTTTTATAAATGTGGTGAAGGTTCATGTGATAATAAACTTTTTTGTTGGTAGGATGAGGTCGATTGGGATAAGGCTGATCACAGGAGGAAGGCCAATGACAATGGCAAGCGGGGGATCTCTTCAAGTATCCTAGAGGGCTGTGGTGGAGCCACTGATCATCCTATACTAGAGGGCCAAAGTGAAGCTGATGACCATGAGGTTGATGACTTACTCCTTGAAAAAATTGTTGAACTGAAAAATGACCATCTCTTGCTCCTTGATAGAACTGCTGAACTGAAAAATATGGTAGCAACATTGAAGTTGCTATTAGTTTTAATTTTAGTTGTAGTTTTGTTTCCATACATTAAGTTGTTTGATTAAGGATTTTATTTTGTGTATTTTGCTTATTAATATTGTCAAGTTGACAAGAAGCAGGGAAGGACAAGGACAGATACAGTTGTTTTTGTTGGGTGGCAACATTTCTGTATTTATAATTGATATGTAACTAATTATAGAAGTTAATTAGTGGTAGAGTCTGAAATTCCCTAAGCTTATAGTTAAAAGTGATTCGACCAAAGCTCTCTTTGGTTGTCCAAAATTTTGTAGCGCATAACTTAGCTAAGTGGGCTTTTGTCTTCGGATGTTTTGTAACGCCCCTATATTGGGGTTAATAGTTTTTAAACAAATAAAATAAAAATAAAAATAAAACATCAAAGTAATTTACCCGGGACTTAAATAGAAACTCTCAAAATAAAAATAAAACATAAACAAATAAATAAACCACAGTTTAATGTAACACCTTAAATTTTAATAATATACGACTGTAATCATCATCATTTTAACCCTCAATAAATCTTAATACAGTCACAGAAAGTTACAATCGATGCTTACATTATCATGAAGATCATTCTTTGCATTCAAAGTAATCCAAACGTAATATAGCTACATAGCTTCTCTAACTATTTTTCTTGTATATTAGCGGTGGTAATAATTGTGTTCGTGCCATGTTCGTATCGACACGTTTACAGCACGACACATTTAAGCCAAACACGAACACGACACGATTAATAAACGTGTCAGAAATGCAAACATGAACACAACACGCCTATGGCACGCGTAATACGGCACGACACGATTAACACAATTATTAAATGTGCCATGACGAGTTGACACGATAACAACACGCATATGACACGCTTATGAACCAATTAACTAAAAATTAAAAAAAAATTAAAAAAAAAAGCAAATAAAAAAAATTAACAAAAACACAATATCTAATTAATACTAATCTACTATAAATATTTCAAATATTTTTATTTTAAAGTTTAAATGTGTTATAAATGGACGGCTCGTATCGTGCTGTGTTAACACGTTTACGGCCTGTTTAATTAAACGTGTTAAGGCGTGTTTAGTGTGTTAACATGAATCGAGTCCATTTTATTTTCGTGTTATTCGTACCAACCCATTTATGGCACAATTAATAAACGTGCGGTTCAAACTCGTTTATATTGTGTCGTTTTCGTATCGTGTCATCGTGTCGTGTCTGAAATTGCCGGCCCTACATATAACTAGTTTCTTAGCGCTGACTGTGTAATAAGTATCATGTGAGTAAATCTTAAATCCTTGCAAAAGAGAACAAACCTTCATCTTGTCCATAAACCATCGCTTTGGAGGGAGATGTTTGTCAGCATGCTCAAGCGAATAGCGTAGCATATCAACTATTGTCAGCTCAGTTTCAGGGTCAAGGTTTTCTGTTAGCAGATACGAATATGGTTATGACACTTTACAGATAAAACCATATTAAGCAGCAGGGGATTATGATCAATAAATTGAGGGTCACCTGAGATATCAAATATCTGTTTCGTAGGTGGGATACCAAGTAGCTCTCCCAGATGAACGCGAATACGAGCACGGTAAAGCATGAAAGTTGACCACCATGAGCAACAACAATAATGGGTTTGTCATCTGTCAAAAGAACGAGAACTGGAAATTTTATTTGAGATCTTTTGGGAGGGCTTCAGGGCAATAGGAAGCATAAAATCAATTACTAATCTTCTTTCATTTTGGTCTCATCTAGGTCAAAGGAGAACACTTCAAAGGGATTCTTAAATATGTACCCTTGAATTAACACCTATTATCCATTAATCATCAGCATAATATAGAAAAATATCATAATCAATTAAGCACACTGCCAATACCTCGGAATGACACATATGGGCAGTTGAATGCAGACGCAATCAGTTTGGTGTAATGTCCGTCTGCATCTTCATCATTGTCCATTGATTTCAAAACGGAAATCCCATTAACGACAAATATAACGAAATGAATTTTCCTGATCTCACTAGACACACAGCCATTCTTGATAGCTTTGCACTTCATTCTGGTCCTTAAACTCAGATCATCTGAATCCCTGATGAGTAACTCACACAAACAAAGTCAAAAAATCTGAAAAAGAAATATATATACATGAAAATAGACAAAATCATGACCTCAAATGAAGACTATTGGTTTTGACGTCTAGACCTTAAAACAAGCTCCCCATGACAAACACCCCTTGTCATCCAGTGCTTTAGCATCTTGACATTATCATCTAGATCATCAGATAGACTACGAGTGTCATAGAGACAAAAGACGTTGAACCTCTCGGGATCATATACTCCTGCAGGAAGAAGGTTCCATCTCCGACAGACAGATTATCTAGTACACGAAAAAAAAATTCTAACCATCCAATGCTAGTCATAATATAAGAAATAAACACAACAATAATAATTCGTGACAGCATTTAAATATGCAAAGTATTAATGATAACATACATGTCACTTGGGCTCTTTCAGATGCAAACTTGTCATTCTCAAACACCCTTGAAATTCTATTCACAAGACTACTTTTCCCGGATCCTTTTGGAGCAATCAATAGAAGCGCTGTAGTTTTTGGCACATCATAGTCACTCAATTTCATGCCACCAACCTTTTAAATCCATGCTCTGGGCTCGTAGCTGTTATGTTTCATAGTCTCATGAGTTCTAGAAGCAAATGTATCAATGGATAAATCAAAATTGTCATCATAACACCAAAATAAATCAAAATTATCATCATAACACCAAAATCCAAATTTTTCCCAAATTTGGGATTAGGCCAAGTAAAGGGCCAAAAACCAAAGAAAATACTTAAAATGTACATTACAGAATATAAAAAATTTGGGATTAGGCCAAGTAAAGGGCCAAGAACCAAAGAAAATACTTAAAATGTACATTACAGAATATAAAAACCTCAAGATTTTGGTCTTTGCCTCATCCAATCCCTGACTTCGAATCCTCAATTCATCAAAACTAAGCAAGATTTCTCCGTAAACATGGTCTGTTCTCCTCTGATTACTTTCATACTCCAAAGAACCTGAAGAATTTCGCTGACCAATTACCTTGCCAAGCTGTTGGCACAGCAATTCATCCCCTTCGTCCACCGTACAATTCTCAACCTTCAAGCTTAAATCATCCCTGAGCCATTGAAACCATAACCATTTCAAATTCTCACAAAAATCTTCCGCTTTTCTCAACAGAGTAAAAACCAAAATCCATTAAAGACGATTTCAAAAAAAAAAAAAATCAAAAATCAAAAGTACCTGACAAGGGGAGAAGACAATTGGGAGAAATCCTGGTCTAACGAAGAGTCTTCTCCCAAAAAAATCAGTTACAATTTCTCTCAGAAACCCATAAAATTTTTGAAAATTTGCTTAGAAAAAGGAGAAGAGAATGATGATTGAGGAGAGACAGTACCGGCAGAAGAAGTCATACCGCCGCGCATGTTTTCTTTGCAGGTTTCTGTGCGTGAAGAGCTCGCTTTTTTTTTTTTTTTTGGTTGACCTTTTGCAAAATAATCACAAGGAAAATTGGAGGTGGACTTGGTGAGAAGGATGGGAATAAAGTACATTACACGTGGATGATTGCTTCAGAGAGAAGAAGCCGTTGGGACTAGCCACGTCAGATTCACAAAGTCAAACTTCACTTCATGTAAGCCAACAAATGTTAATTTATTAGCAAAATGTCCCTTAACGGCACATGCTTTGTCTGCAACATCGATCCAACCTTCAAAGTATTACAATGCCAAACTTTTTTATAAGAACAATAAATTAGTTTTAATTATATAGTTTTAAAATGATTTTCTAAACTTATTCTGATAGGGTATTTGGTTATTGAGTATTTGGATATTATATAAATAGTAAAAAGCTAACATATATAACAGTAAAAAAGTTATTATAGTATAAATTTCTTATATAATAACAGTATTTTTAATAAAAATTTGTTTTATCAATTGGTTTTAACTATATTTTTCAAACACTGTCTTTGTGACTTGTGACATGATTAACAAAACTTATACTTAATTAAGTATTTTGCCAAATAAATTATGTTTTTTTTGTGCTTACATCCTCAAATGTAGCTATTTAACAGAATAAATTACCCCAGCGTTCCCTCACTTTTCAAAACAATTACAGACTCATTTCCATTAATAGACCAATAACGTGTGATCAACGGTCACGGTCAAACTTAATTTTACGATTTGATCGCTATTATTATTATTACTACTGTTATTATTTAAAATGATAACTAGGTTCCTCCATCTCCATGCATAAGAAAGCATTTTCACCTATAACTATATAGAGTACTGTGCTGTTATCACCTTTATTTAGTACTAGAAAATGAATTTAATTGATTTTTACAGTACTTGTAACCATCATTTTCATTCTATTGAAAAGAAAAGTTTTTTTTGACATTTTTTGAATGAAAAATTCCCTATATAATTGTAACGTTGTTCGCATAGTTTACGCTTGTTATAACACTAGCAGGACCAGCACGTGCTTGCTTTGATAATGTGACTTGTGAAACATTGATAATCTATCAATGAGAGAGCAGGAAAAAACCACTATAAAGGAATTTAATTAGAATTAAATAAATAAGGAAAGATATCAACCATAAAACATACTTAAGAAGAATTAAATATAATATATATATATATATATATATATATATATATATATATATGTTTGAGCGACTGTAAAATGATAGTAACTTGAAGTATCGCTTACAGTGTAACCAATTTCAACTATTTGGAGAAAATATCTTCTCATACTCTTTAGTATTGATTCCTTATCAAAGGGAATGAATATTATATTTACTTAAATGTATAAATTCAAATATTATTATTTAAGAGCTAATAGGTAAATGTAGGATATGACGTAATTCTTTTTAGCAGTAGAATGTCTCTGTTATATTGATAAAACACATGATGTGTAAGCATAAAAAGCTCATTAAATTAAGAACGAACTTATAAGCCGTTTGGTACGTAGATTCAAAATCGTTTAACGCAATTCAAACCATAAAGACGGTTTAAACTGATATTTAGTGAAGTAAGAACTAAGGCTAGTTTAAATCTTGAAGCCCAAAATCTAAACTTTGCTTCCCTTTAAGTTTACACGGTTTGAACCGTTTTTTATAATAAAAACTATTCTCATTATTATTTTTTTTTTATAAACCATAGTTTTCTAAACGTCAGTTCTCCTTTTAAACTTGATATGATATATTTTATTCTTGTTTTAAATTGTAACGTTCCAAACGTTAATCCAAAACTATAAAGTTTTAAAATGCATCATTCCAACCTAAATGAACCCTTTATAATAATTTACAACTTAACATGAAACTAAAAACATAGAGGATGGTCCCAATTCTAATATTTTACTAAATACAAGAAACATTTGAGAAGTTACCCCCTTTCTTCACCAATAAACCACAATTCTATCCTTGTTTTGTAATTTTAAATCTGAACTTTCAATTCTAAAACTGAGATCCTACATTTAAAATTTCATTGTAATTGTGGTAGAATAATTAATCAACATCAATCAATTGACGAAGTATCTCATAATTTTGTACAAAATACGCCTAAAACATTTTATATGCAAATACACCCCTATTCAAGTACATATATTCCGTGAACATAAATAGAGAAAATGCAAAGAGGTTTCCAAGTTAAAACAGGGCCAAATAATATACAAAAATAAACATATAATTCTAGGGATTTGTCCTTTTAGTAGGAGGGGAAAAAATAAAAAAGAAGAGACATCTAAGGAGCTGGTACCCAAAGTCATGCATGAAAAAATTTTGCTCATTTGAGTTACCTTTTGGTTTTTTTCTTTGGAGTAGTCCAGGATCCATTTTTAGTCGTAGACTTCTTGTATGTAACTGAGTAGATTAGTCACGAAGATCATTACATGCAATATAAGACACATTAACATTTAAGCGTCCTAAAAATGAAAAATAAAAATTGAAAAATATTGTTTAATTTGTAGGCTTATAATTTTACCCTCTCAAGAAATGGGCCCTATTTATGGATCTAGATGGGCTTATCGGTGAGAACCATCGCTTGAAAAAGGATGGGGTCGTAGTTTTATAGGGTTTAAAATTTGAAGAAAATAATTCTAATAATGGAATGCATTTCTTCTATAATTAGAAAAGAGTACCTGAGCTTCATTGATAACAAAGGGTGGGTGAAAATAAAGCCTGAAAAAGAGAAGATCGTAAAAGACGCCGTATGTTTTGCTTCACCAATTCAAGCTCTTCATATATTTTGCATGATCTGATCCTAAGTAAATATAACACAAATATTAATACACAACAGATTATGGATCAGAGCTCTTATGATCAAGAAAAAATGGCGACCAAGTCAACTCAGAATGATGAACTTTCCCTTTCTTCGCCTTCGGCCATGTCAGCCCATTTATTCAGCTTTCTAACAAGCTCTCTTACCATGGAATCCGAATCACTTTCTTCACAATCCCAGGCTATGTTTCTCGCATCAAAACTCTACTCAATCCAAAACCCACCACCCAAAATTGTTCCTCTCCAAATCCCAGCAATCCAAGGCCTCACGAACACTACAGCTGGGACGTCTGATCTCCCACCTTTGGAGGCCGGAAACTTAATCAGAGCCGTAGATCTGATGCAACCCCAGATCAAGGCCCTCCTCTCTGATATCAAACCCCATTTTGTCGTCTTCGACTTCGCTCAGTACTGCATGCCATCTTTCGAGCTCGGCTTCAAGACTTCGTTCTTTTCTGTGTTTTCAATCATTTCCAGTGCCTACATCACAGTCCCTTCCAGACTCGACGGGGTTGAGGGGAGTACGGTGACCGTCAGTGACCTTAAGAAACCTCCACTGGATTTTCCTTTAGGTTCTAATGCCTGTTTGAGGACGTTTGAAGCCGAAGATCTCTTGTTCATGATTCGGAGCTTCGATGGAGGTCTGAGAGGCTACGACAGAGTCATCTCGGGCGTCGGTTATTGCACTGCCATTGTCTTGAAGACCCGCGACGACATGGAACGTATTTATCTAGATCACATGAAAGCCCAGTTCGGAAAACCTTTTCTGTTAACCTATCCGCTCGTCCCCGAGCCACAAACCGGCGTTCTCGGCGAGAAATGGGAGAACTTGCCAAGTTGTTTTGAACCCAAATCTGTCGTTTTGTGCTCGTTCGAAAGCAAAACTTCTCTAAACGACGGTCAGATAAGAGAGCTCGCTCTCAAATTGAAGCTCACAGGTTTACCATTCTTCTTGGTGCTGAACTTTCCAGCAAATTTGGACGCCGGTGCTGAGGTGGCACGCTCTTTGCCGGAGGAGTATGTGGAGAGGGTTAAGGAGAGGGGTGCAGTTCACACCGGGTGGGTGCAGCAGCAGCTGATCCTGGCTAATGAAAGTGTCAGTTGTTACCCTTGTCACTTTGGGTTTGGCTCTGTTGTTGAAGTTTTGGTCAATGGTTGTCAATTGGTGCTTTTGCCCTTCAAGGGTGATCAGTTTTTGAACGCCAAGCTTGTGGCTGATGACATGAAGGCTGGGGTGGAGGTAAATAGGAAGGACGAGGAGGGGCATTTTGGGAAAGAGGATGTTTGTGAGGCTGTGAAGAAAGTAATGGTGGAGGTCGAGAAGGAGCTAGGGAAATCTTTTAAGGGTGAACCATGAAAAGTGGAGAGAGTTTTTGCTTGACAAGAAGGTTCAGGACAAGTTCATCTCTGAGAGGGTGGTGGAGATGAAGGCCATGGCCAAGAAAGGATTGGATCTCCAAATCATTCATGTGCTGCATAGAAGCCTATTCATGCAGAATCGTGGATTTTGTCAGTTTGTGCTCATTGGCGACGCGTCGTTTATACATTCAGTTTGCTTTCCTCTAGTTGTTATTTTGATTGCTTGTTGATTTGTTGTCTAATTGCTAGAAATGCTATTTGCCCTTTTAAGTGAAAGACGACTTTGTTTGCCTTCTGTAATTTTGCTGCCGTTCACCTCTACTGTTTACTTTAAGCTTGAAGATGGGGCATGTAGTTTATTTGAAAAAGTTTAATGTCGTTTTTTATGCTACAAGCGGCATAATTGCTTGTTACATGAACTATATGCAGCCCTCTGAAGAATAATTAGGATTTGTCGCTTGTATTTTAGAATCCTTTGTAGAGAACTACCATGCCCTTTTTGGTTTTAAGTCCACTGTTTGCTTCGAGGATGAAACCGAGACGACATTTTTTTTTAAAAGCTTGCAAACCGATACGATACAACATGTACTTGTCGTTTTCAGGATAAAAAGAGATGAAAAATATTTTCTGCTGCTCGCTAACACCTCCAAAATAAAAGAGGATTCCCTTTAATCTCTCGTCTGGAAAAATATTCTTGTTTTACTCTTTAAACAATCGTGAACAGAAGCCAAAGAACTGGGGGGCGGGTGAAGCAAATAGAAGCTCTCATTCCACTTCTTTTTTTTTTTTTTTTGAACATTTACTTCCACATGTAATTCAGTCTCTTTCTATTTGGCACTTTTTCCCATGTTTTCAGTCCCTTTTTTTTTTTTTTTCCTGAATGGACCATGTATTCTGTTTGAACCAGAGACATCAGAAATCAAATTTAAATAATATTAATAATGGTTCATTATAAATTTATATTATTAAAGTTCCCTGGCTACAACTTAGCACGTGGAGGTTCATGCAATTAATTCGCGAAAGAAATTCGAATATTGGCGTTAGATTGTCCTTTCTTCAGGGTGCAACTCGCCGATAATATTGATGAGTCACTAGTCAACCGTTGCCCAATATTGTTCACTCTACGATTGGTAAGTGAGATTCTTAAAGAACTTAACCCACTAATCCACCAATCCACTCTAGGGATGGTTAGACTTTCACTGTCCAGTCCACTCTGCCAAACCGACAGTTAAAAATATTTCTCCCCCACATTTGGATATTCAATCCAAACATGATCACGTAATATGTGTGTATATATAAACCATAATCACACTGCATGCCCACAAACAGCACAACACACAAAAACATCAATAATGAAGAGGGTTAATTCAAATGATAATGTTACTGATCATCATCATGATGATGAGCTCCACGCAGTCATGTTCCCCTTCTTTGCCTTTGGCCATATCAGCCCATTCATGCAGCTCTCCAACAAGCTCTCTTCTCATGGAATCCAAACCCCTTTCTTCACAATTCCAGGCTATGTTTCCCGCATCAAAACCTTACTCAATCCCCAACCCACCGCCCATATCATTCCCCTCCAAATCCCAACAATCCAAGGCCTAACTGACTCGACTGCAGGGACTTCAGACCTCCCACATTCGGAGCATGGAAACCTCATGAAAGCCCTCGATCTCATGCAGCCCCAGATCAAGACCCTCCTCTCTGAACTCAAACCCCACTTCGTCCTCTTCGACTTCGCTCAGTGCTGGATGCCATCTCTCGTCTCCGAGCTTGGCATCAAGACGTTCTTCTTCTCGGTGTTCTCTGCAATCTCCGGCGCTTACATAACCGTCCCCGCCAGGCTCACGGGCTCCAAGGGAAGTGACATGACCGTTAGTGACCTTAAAAAACCTCCTCCGGGCTTCCCCTCGAGCTCAACCACCCGCCCGAGGACGTTTGAAGCTGAAGACTTCATGTTCATGTTTCGAAGCTTGGATGGAGGCCCAAGAGGCATCGACCTGGACATCGTCGGCTTCAGGGGTTGCACCGCCATTGTCAAGAAGACCTGCCATGAGATGGAAGGCACTTAACTCGACTTCATGAGTTCCCAGCTCTGAAAGCCGATCTTGTTGACAAGTACGCTCGTCCCCGAGCCACCCTGCGGTGTTTTCGACGAGAAATGGGAAAACTGGTTGAGTCGTTTCGAGGCCAAATCTGTCGTTTTCTGCTCGTTCGGAAGCGAAACTTTTCTCAACGATGATCAGATAAGAGAGCTCGTTCTCGGATTGGAGCTCACAGTTTACCATTCTTGTTGGTTTTGAACTTTCCAGCGAATTTCGACACCGTTGCTGAGCTGGCGCGCTCTTTGCCGGAGGGGTACGTGGAGAGGGCTAAGGAGATGGGTGAAGTTCACACCGGGTGGGTGTAGCAGCAGCTGATCCTTGCTCATGAAAGTGTTGGGTGTTACCTTTGTCACTCTGGGTTTAGCTCTGTTGTTGAAGCATCGGTCAATGGTTATCAATTGGCGCTTTTGCCCTTCAAGGGTTGATCAGTTTTTGAACGCCAAGCTTGTGGCTGATGACATGAAGGCTGGGATGGAGGTAAATAGGAGGGACGAGGATGGGCATTTTGGGAAAGAGGATGTTTGTGAGGCTGTGAAGAAAGTAATGGTGGAGGTTGAAATGGAGCCAGGGAAATCTTTAAGGGTGATCCATGAAAAGTGGAGAGAGTTCAAGACAAGTTCATCTCTGATATGGTGGTGGAGATGAAGGCCATGGTGGCCAAAACAAGTGCATGAAGTCTATTTCATCTAGGGCTTTGTCCGTTTGCGCTCAAAGGCGACACGTCGTTTATCCTTAAGTACTAATAATGATTGTGGAGTTGTCTATGTCTGAAAGAAATGTTGTTTGCCCTTTCAAGCGAACAACGACGTTGTTTTTCTTCTAGAATTTCGCTGTTGTGTACGTCAAACGACACCCCTACTGTTTTCTTCAAAATCTAATAAACTGCATTTCATTCATACGAAAAAGTTTATTGTGGTTTTATATACACCGCATAGTTGTTTGTTTATACGAAATTTATGCAGCTGCCTTGAGAATAATCACGATATTTCCTTCTGCATTCTAGCAATTCGTTTTTTGGCCAAAATAAGCATTTTTGGGGACTATTAACACTAGTATAAGATATATATCAAATACTGTCAGCTCAGTTTCAGGGCCAAGGTTTTCTGTTTGCAGACAGTAATATGGTTATTATAATGAAATAATGAGTACAGGAATTATATAATAATATTTCCATTGAATAAGATGAGAATATACACACTATACAATAAGTCGAAGTAAGAAAGATTTCTAGTATCTGAAGACAACGAAAGTTTCCCAAGTTTACGAAACTATAATCATAAAGGTTAACTTTCTCTTCCTCTAAGAGTTATGACACTATCATGGAAAAAACTACACTAAGCAGTAGAAGAAAATAAATAATAAATTGAGGGCCACCGCGGGGAATCAAATGTTAATTGTTTTGTAGATAAGACACCCAGTAGCTCTCTCACATGAACACAAACTCTACGAGCATGATCAAGGCATGAAAGTTGATCGCCATGAGTAACAGCAATAATGGGCTCATGTCATCTGTTATAGAATAGGGACTGTGATTGATACCTAAATCCCCATTGTGTTTTTATTGAAATTACATGATTTATTTTTGTTTTCCCAAATACCATGATATCTTTTTTTTTTTTTTCCAATTTCATATTAAGAATACTCTTTTTGATTAATTCAGTGAAATTTAACAGTATTTGAAAGCGTTGGTTCAAACATTAGTAATTTGAACCAATAGCATGTTTCAACCAAATATTTGTTTGAACATAAAGAATTCTAATGTTTGTTAAATGGTCTATTCACTTTTACATTGGACTAAATTCTGTTGGAGGGGAGCTAGTTTTTGACATGAAACTAAAAAGACAGAGGAAGATATTGATCTTCTAGAAAATGTGAAGTAAAACGTGACATTTCAATAAAACACAAAAAAAGGTTTTTGAACTTGTCCTTGTTTATTTTCTTAATTACTACGCCTTAATTCTATTTGGTAATTTTAGATTATGAACTTTCAATTATAGAAAATGATGTCCTAAATTTAAAATTTCATTGTAATTGTGGATGAATAACTAATCAATGTCAATTTGACAAAGTATTCCATAATTTTGTTACAACATACACCTAAAACTTTTCATATGCAAACATACCCTTTTAAAGTATGTATACTTTGTGAACCTAAAAAAAGAAAATGAGTAGACGATTCAAAGTTAATACAGAGCCAATTTCAGAATAATCATATAATTCCAGAAAATTTTTCCTTTTAGTAGGAGGAAAAGAAAAGAAAAGAAAAGAAAAGAAATCTGAGGAATTTTGCTTTGATGCCTTTTGGTTTCTTTCTAGTGAGTAGTCCAATATCCATTTTTAGTTGTAGAATTCTTGTATATAAGGGGGGTAGATTAGTCATGAAAATCATTAAATGCAATATGGTCCACTATAACCGTCCTAAAAATTGAAACAAAATAATTGTAATAATGCATGTGCTGCTTTTTCCATAAAACATAGTTCCGACTACCACCTCACATCACTTCACATGGAACGCACTTCTTTTATGATTAGAAAAGAGTACCTCAGCTTTGTCACAGACCCAACTTAAATAGTGACATGACGATTTAATTAAACTAATTAATTAGATTTAACTAAACCGTTGGTTAATTAATTGATAATTTAAGAAAACATATTATGGGTTATTTATAAAAACGTGTTAGACTAAAAATTTCTAGAATATTATCATTTATTAAAACTTAATAAATAATTTTGTGAATTACCTCTAAATTAGACTAAATTAAATATATAAATTCAACAAGAGCGAATTGGGCTACACCAGACCTCAGACAGTATACATACAGTACCGACATAAACAAAATAATACAAACTACAGTCCAACAAAAAAAAAATAGTCCTTAATATTACATGACTTAATTAAATAAACAGATAAACTAAATAAAGCTCCTACAATCTAAGCGTGCAAATCAACAGCGTCCTAGTCGATGATATACTACGAACCACCTAGAGCGGGGATTTTAAAACAAACAAATTATGAGCGAAAGACTCAATAGAACTTAAGTTTTAAAATAATAAATTTAAAATAAAATATATGAATATGAAGGTTGTAAGACAACAATAAATAATTACCAAGCATTCCATACTTACCGTTTCAATCCAATGATTATCTGAAATCAAAGTTTACCTTTCATTTTGTGCAAGCCATTTAGTTCACTACCGTAGTGGCCTGGTTTGGTTTCAGGATCTGCCCTTAAGGTCACTCTTTGCATGACCCAATCTCTATGTATAGCATCATGCACTAATACCTCATTCCAAACAGGGGTTCTTAACCCATTCGGTACTCGGTGCCATAGTACTTATATCATTTTTTGGATCTTGTATTACTAGGTTATCACAATTACATTTATTATTCTGTTTATTATGACTGTGTTCATTATTAAATTTTTATTGGAAATAATTAAATAAACATAGACAATCATTCCTTAAAAACATTTTTAGAAAAATACAATATAGTCAAAAACTCTTTTAAAATCATAGCTAACAAATGAGTAGAGTCTAGAGTCTTACCTCGTTATTTAGCATGATTGCACTAACACTTATTGCACTAACACTTAGTCCCGATTTGCTACACGTCAACTCCTCGGAACCGCAAACAACTTTAGACGTGGACCAATTCATTAATATCTAAACTAGAATATTCTATTTTAGTATGCTAGTTCATGGTACTGTAGTGTGCCTTTAGAATCCAAATAACTATGACACAAAATCATAATTCTTTTTAAAACATTTTTAAATCATTAAACGAAGAAAATTAAGGGCAAAACTACCATTTTATGATGCACAGTCGGCCTGCCAACCATTTAGGTCCAGCCTGCCGAACTGGTCGAATTCGACTTACCAATCTGTCGAAATTTGAAAAATTTCTAAATTTTTAATCTCTGCAATCCCGAGCTTCAAAGTTTAATCTAACCTGCTTTTACAAGTCTCAGAGCATGGGTAATGTTCAGAAACCTTAGATTAACACTCTCAAACGCTTTTAAACACTTTTCCTCAATTTTTCATGCAATTTCACCATTTATTCTGAAAATTGAAAGATGTAAAAACTTGTGTGATTCGTTTTAATCCACATGAAGCATGAATTCATGATGAACTTGGTTCTATAACTTAGATTGTATGTTGTTTCTGGTTTTGCTTACTCCGATCATAGCATGCATACACAAATTTTAAATTTGTTCACAAATTAGAGATTTGAAAGCATCAAATTATGAGTTTGATTTGCTAGTAATATGGCTAACCTTGGGTGAAACGTTTTTGAAGGAAACTTGGTGACTTGAATTGTGTTTCTTGGCTTCTAATCTGTTGGAAAGCTCTTTGCCTCTGTGTTCTTGGAGTAAGAAATGGAAGAGGGAAGAGAAAGTGAGAAAGAGAGTGGTATGGTGAAGAAGAAGAGAGAGAGAGCAGAGTGATGATGGGTGCATGTGGCATCCTTTAAAGTTGAGTGTGGAGGCCATTTCAAGGTGGAAACTATGCCCAGCGTATGATTTCAGGAGAAGATTTACACGTAAAAATGTAAGAGTGTAATGAGGACCTGTTTGGCATTTTGGAATTGTTTTTACAAAAATTTGATTTTTCTTAAAATTGTTAAAATAAGTTAACAAACGCTAAAAATAAGTTTAAAATAAAATATCAAAATTTAAGACCAACCAACAAGATAATTAAAAATGTAATTAATTAAGATAATATTACAAAATGATTAAATTATGCTTAATTTGAAATTAAGCACACTAATTATCAATTTGCACACTAATTATACTTACTTAATTTTTTGGACATTACAGGCTTCATAAATGAAAAAGGGTCGGTGATAATAAAGGTTAAAAAAAGACCCTACAAACATGTGTCACTCCGTTTATTTTAGGAGTTTGAATTATAGTGGTTTGAACTTTAAGGTTTGAGATAAAAAGTTTAAACAATATGATTTAAACTAAAATCTAAATTAATGTTTAAATATATAATTGATTTTAAGTTTAAAAATAGAATAAAATCTAAAACTATGTTTGAATATGTATTGGAAAATAAAATTGTGTAATGAGAAAAAATGAGTTCAAAATTGAACCCAAGAATAAGTTTCAAAAATCTTGAAAATAAGTGGAGCTTGATTATCAAAAATTTCACACTTTTTGATTCAACAGGTCTAATAAGAGGTTTAAAATAAGCTGAAAATTTTTTGGCCAAACATCCTCAGCGTCTTAGTTTTTGAGTTCCAACTGTCTGATGAAGTTTCATCACCAGCCCATAAGTCCATAGGCTCTTAAGCCCGTAAGTCCAACGTAAAGAAGCTATTAAATAGGTGTTTAGAAGAGTAGTGAGAATTATTTTTATTATTGTATATAAAAATTTTATATTGTAATAATTTTTTTTATTGTTATTATATTATAATAAAAAAATTTTATTATTTATAATTGAATTTATGAATTTATGGTGAAAATTAAACGATAAAAACTATTATCAAACAGCCGTAAGTGTGGTAAGTTGGTGCAATAACTATATACAATTATTATTTGACACTACATACAATTTTGATTTGACTTGACAAATGGTGGTCGATTGCACACATATTAATAAAATCGCTTTTAATATTTGTGTGGTTCTAGTTAGTTTGCTTATCCGGTAAATACCACCCTTGTCCTGGTAGTCTTCAAGGAGAAGTAGCAGAAACATTCAGAAATATTTTTCATAGGGTTTTTTAGAAAGTAGTCTCGTAAGTGTTTTAAAAATTCTCTAAAAAATTAAAAAAAAAAGTGTTAATTTTAAGTATTGTAATTTTTCTTTGAATGATCTTAATGTATTTTATTTTTATTGTGTGCCCAATCGTGAGAAGTTGAAACAAACGGAGAGATCAGATCATATTGTATACATGAAGAGCCTAAAGTGTTTGGCGGTTCGAGTTGTGTACGACATAAAAGCTCCCAGGTAAAGCTATAAACTCTCAAAAGAGACGGTATTTAAAAAAATGATTCAGTTTATTAGCTCTCCCAAACACGAGATAAATCAATTTCTTGATTTGTGAAGCTAAACGTATCACAACATAAACATTATTACACACAGATTATAGATCAGAGCTTATATATGAAAAGAAAAACTGGCGACCATGTCAACTCAAAGTGACGAACTTCACGTCGTAATGTTCCCTTACTTGGCATTCGGCCATATCAGCCCCTTCATTCAGCTTTCCAACAAGCTTTCTTCCCATGGAATCCGAATCACTTTCTTCACAATCCCAGGCTACGTTTCTCGCATCAAAACCTTACTCAATCCAAAACCCACCACCCAAATTATTCCCCTCCAAATCCCAACAATCCAAGGCCTCACTAACTCCACTGCAGGCACTTCCGATATCCCGCTTTCCGATCATGGAAAACTTTTGAAAGCCCTAGATCTGATGCAACCCCAGATCAAGAACCTCCTTTCTGATCTCAAACCCCATTTCGTCGTCTTCGACTTTGCTCAGTACTGGATTCCGTCTCTCGCCTCCGAGCTCGGCATCAAGACTTTGTTCTTCTCGGTGTTCTCCACAATCTCCGGCGCCTACTCCGCCGTCCCCGCCAGGCTGCATGCCGGTGTTGATCACGTCACCGTCAGTGCCCTTAAGAAGCCTCCACTGGGGTTCCCTCCAACCTCCAATGCACGTCTCAAAACCTTTGAAGCCCAAAACATCTTAATGTTTTTCGGCTCTTTTGGTGGGGAGCCTACAGGCTACGACCGAGCCATCGGCGCCCAATGTGGCTGCACCGCCATTGCTATGAAGTCCTGCGAGGAAATGGAAGGCCCCTACATAGATTTTACCAGGACACAGTTCAGAAAACCGATTATGTTGACCGGTCCGCTCGTTCCCGAGCCACCCTCCGGTGTTCTCGACGAGAATTGGGAAAACTGGCTGAGTCGTTTTGAGCCCAAGTCTGTCGTTTTCTGCTCGTTCGGAAGCGAAACTTTTCTCAACGACGATCAGATAAGGGAGCTCGCTCTCGGGTTGGAACTCACTGGTTTACCATTCTTCTTAATTTTGAACTTTCCGGCGAACGTCAACGCCGGTGCTGAGCTGGCACGGGCATTGCCGGAGGGGTACATGGAGAGGGTTAAGGAGAGGGGTGTAGTCCACAGTGGGTGGGTGCAGCAGCAGCTGATCCTGGCTCATGAAAGTGTTGGGTGTTACCTTTGTCACTCTGGGCTTAGCTCTATCACTGAAGCTTTGGTCAATGGCTGTCAATTGGCGCTTTTGCCCTTCAAGGGTGATCAGTTTTTGAACGCCAAGCTTGTGGCTGATGACATGAAGGCTGGGGTGGAGGTAAATAGGAGGGATGAGGATGGGCATTTTGGGAAAGAGGATGTTTGCGAGGCTGTGAAGAAAGTAACGGTGGAGGTTGAAAAGGAACCAGGGAAATCTTTAAGGGTGAACCATGAAAAGTGGAGAAATTTTTTGCTTGACAAGAAGGTTCAGGACAAGTTCATCTCCGATTTGGTGGTGGAGATGAAGGCCATGGCCAAAACAAGTGGTCCACATAATTAATGTGCCGCGTAAGGATCTTATCATAATTGTCGTTTATTTTAAACGACATGTAGGCTTTGTACGTTTGTGTGTAAAGGCGACACGTCGTTTTCACTCTGATCGTGCTGTATTTTAATAATGCTTGATTGTTGAGTTGCCGTGTCATTGAGAGAGACATGCCAGCTGCCCTTTAAGTGAGAACGACATCGCTTGTTCTTTTAGAATTTTGCTGTGGTGCATCTCAAAGACAACTCGTTTGTTGTCTTTAAAGTCAAATAAACGACGACATGTCGCTTGTGTGAAAAAGTTTAATTCACTCTAACCTGAAAAAGGCATTGGCTTGTGTATGAAAAAAATGCAATCGTCTAAAGAAAAATAACGATATGTCGACTCGTTCATCCCTTTTTTCAGAAACACTTTATTCCCATATATTTGGTTTGTTACAGGCTACAGAGACATCAGAAATCAGATATAAAATAACTAGCACTTTTCCTGAGCCAAAAAGATTGCAATTTACAATATCTGACGATGACACCATAGGACAGGATGTTGCCCATATTCAAATCCAAATCTGAGTACATCTTTCAAGAGCACCATAAAAATGGCAATGCACAATAAACTTTAGGACGTGAGGATCTTTCAAGAAGATAATTAGAAACTTCTATATAAAGTATCCGTGTCCAAAACTATTTCCATTATACGTATTTTCCCCAGTATCAGAACCTTACATTCCACGATATATTGAGAGTGCTTAAGAGAGCTAGCTGTACAAGGAACAAATTAAATAAAAAAAGGGCCTCACGTTATTAGATCAACATTAGGTCTTTAAAGTCAAGTCAATCACTCAGAGGCAATGACCTTCGAGGGAAGGGAGGGGAAATGCCCAAGAAGGGACCTTCTAAGATGTTAGGCTGCAAGGCTGGAATAGAGAACCCAGCTGACTGTGATCCTCTGATTGATGGGTGTGGAATTGAACTGTTAAAATGCGACAGCACGTGTCGCGTAAAGAACAAGATTCAAACGGTATTGAAATATGTACATGTCATATAAAGATTATAGTAACAAGTTTCAAAGTTAGTTATCTCTAATTTAACAACATACTATGTCATCAACATGGGAAGGGAAAATTGGCTATTAGCCAGAGAACTACCTGAAAGATACAGAAAAGGATGTCTCTACTGGGGCACAAATTCCGGTTCTATCAGGTGATATCAGCGACCAAAAAACTGGGATACAAAGATATAAATAATTACAAGTCAGTCACAAACAAGAAGAAGACAATTCATTATTGATCTCATATAACTTTTTAGGCTGGGGTATAATAATCTAGCCACTAAATATAAATATATATATTAACTCTAAATTAGTCAACAAATAGATGAATTTCATTTGTCCGGCTTTATGCTTGATCCTATCTTCATGAAAATTTTTATCTCGGGTCATTTTTTTGAAGAATATGCAAAGTTCTCCCCAGCATCAGAGCAAAAATTGCACGGGAAAACTGGAGGCTGAATATACACATGCATATACATATACATATTTATATATATATATATATATTAAAAGTATTCCTAAGAGAATACCTGACTGTTCTCTGTGATCTTCCAAACCAGAGCGAAATAGCGCATCCTGGATATATAATAAAGTTAATGAATGTTTTACATTCAGGACCTAATGCTATGAGTATGATATGTCACAACAAAATTTACCCAGTCCCGTACTCACCTTGTCCCTACCCTGAGACATATTGCGGACCAAATCTGTATGAAAAAATTTCCTTAATTAGATTAAAAATAACAATTATTTATCTTGTTTCAAAATTTCCAGGGGAAAAAAGGAAGCGCACAGCCTACTTACCCAAGTTTGGAACACTGGGCTTTACAGCCAACGTCAAGCCAAGAAAGCAGTCATCAGGTTCAGAATCAAAGTCCGATAATTTCAACTCAAGATTTGGCTTTGCCCCTGCAGGCCGTATAGAGGAATTGAATACCACATCAAAATAGAGAAAATAAGTTAGGATACAGAATTACATATAAATCTTGGGCAACAAAACTTCTGTGTAACAAGAACCTTTACCCATATTACTCAGCTTTAACTCAAGTGGATCACAGGGTGAACGAGGAATCCAACCCGCCTGTCAAGAATACATTAGCAAACTATGCTAGTTCATAAAATAGCAGAAACCATAGTTGGAAACACATTACATGGAAAAAAGGATGCCGTAATGAATCATCTGCAGCTGGCCTCCTTGATGGGTCCCATGAACAAAGTCGCTGTGGATTAACAAAAAAGAATCGCAAAAAAAGTCAGTAAGTTAAAGGGGTAGACAACAAATGTTGATAAGAATTAGTGGCAGAAGGTGCTACTTAAACACAACCCACCATGATTAAATCAATAGCTTCTGGGCTTGCATTGGGAATGATATCAGACATGTTCCCAGGCAATATCTACCAAAAGAATGAAATTAAAGTTGAACCACATGAACAAAACAAGAATAAAATATCAATTACTACGATAGTTTACCCTCTCATAATTTGTAATCTCCCATAATCGGGATGTATTTGTCCCTTCAAGGAAAGCAGACAAGTCCGGTGTACCAAGAACGCAGCATATCTTGAACAGCTGATCTATTTCACTGCCATGTAGAAGCTAGTTTATTGCATGTGACAAAAAGCTCTGTTAAAATATTCAGTTTTTTTTAAAATAATAAATAAATAGATAAGTAGCATCAGTTTAAATTAAAGGACTACATATTTTCCAAGTAGATTTTATAACTTCTATAGTCTGATTAAGAAATTGACTGACAATTTGAAATTAAACTGCACATGAAGAACTATTCTAAATCGCTAGACAAATCCTCCACAATCATTCATCACGACGGTAATCTTGCCATGTATGTACCCAGTGTAGGCAAGGAGAAATTATCTCACTAGCAAGAAGTGAACAGTAATAATAACTTACAAACATCATTTCTCACGAAACCAAAGACAAATAGACTCAGGATGACAAAATCACCTTTCACCAGGAAAAAAAGGAGTCAAAGTGAAAAGCTCAGCCAGGATTGCGCCAGCTGCCCACATGTCTGCAGGAAAAGAAACCAAGAATAAATACATAGCAAAGCTGATATAGTAAGTTGAAAAAAAGACGATTGAGGTGTTTCTGCAATGAATAAGGATATAAATGGATAGTGAAAAAAGTTAAAATTTTGGAACCTAAATAATAAGAAAGAGAGGGACAACGACAATCACACTACCACCACCAACAAGAACAACAACAAACAACAAGAATTAAAAACTTTTACTTGCCACGTGCCTCCCCCAAGAAATGATTAGAACTCTATAAGAGTAGCCCAATTCCAACAATCTAAAACTAGGAATGAAATAAAAATAGTACTCACCAACTGCAGGAGTGTATGACTTGGACTGCAGCAAGACTTCTGGCGCTCGGTACCTAGGATACAACCAAGGATAATGGGTGAAAAAGTACCAACTTGCTGTGTAAGAATTAAAAAAGTAACAAAGCAAAGTGCATATACGCACAAACACGTTAGGTGCAGAAGTTTAGTTGATATAACAAAAAATTGATACACCCACAGCACATACATGAGCGCCCTTGAGAAAATGGTAACTCACCATCGTGTGGAAACATATTCAGTATAAGGAGGCATTGACGACACTTCTCTAGCCAGGCCAAAATCAGCAATTTTAAGGACATCATTTGTCACCAGCAAATTCTCTTCACAAGGCAAAAAGAATGTCAATAACTTCCTAAAATAACGTTTGCTCTATAAATGCCAAAAAAAAAAAAGATGTTAAAGCCAAAATGAATACACTAGCTGACAGTATCTATAATCTCTTTTTACCAGGTTTCAGATCTCGATGAAAATATCCAGTTCTATGGATGTGATCGAGCCCATGAAGTACTTGAGACATAAAGCTCCGTATCTCATCCTCAGAAAATGGCCTTTGTCGTTCTCTCATCATTTGGTAGAGATTAAAATTCTGAGAATATGAAGTTCTGAATCAAGCACTGACTACGTAAGGATATTCTATTAACTGAAGTTCATATAAGAACAGATATTACTTTGCTTATATTAAAAATTCCCAAGAATATATCATTTTCTTGAACAACTGTTCGCTAGAATTATGATGTAGTATGAAAGGGTAAGCAAAAGAGAAAAAATGCAGCATGTGAAGATACTCGTATTGTATACATACTAACAAACAAAAATGGACTATGCTTATATTACACATAAAACACCCATAAGCTGGTGGGTCATCAGGAAACAGGAGGAACCACAATACCCATAAACAGGCTAATACTTTATACCTCAGAATAAAGGCTTAAGATGAAAGAATAAAAGAAAGCAAAACTAGTATCCTTAAAGTGCTGTTTCCTGACAAAAAACGAGAATATTGCATCAAGCAAACTACTATATCTAAAAGGATCTTATAATTAGTTAGTAAAGCTTAAAATGCTTCAAAATCACTCAAAACAGGCATTTAGCTGGTATCTTTCTTTTTCCATTTTTTTCTTAGCAAAAAAGTTGATATCTTTGCCTCTTTAGTCTACAAGATGCACAAAAGCCAAGAAACAGATTGTTAAGACCCAGCATTAATGTATACACCAAAAAATAATAATAATAAGTTGTAGATGAGACCTGAGCCAGAGGTAAAAATTCATAGAAAATTGTCCCTTACCATGTGCTCAAAAACGAGGAACACCTCATCATTTTCCTTGACAACCTCCTTCAATTTTATGATGTTTGGATGATTCAATTTTCGGAGGACCTGGAAAAGGCACTTTTGTTTGTAGCAATTAACACAAGAAGACAATAAACTTATACATATAGATATATAGAGCCATGCACATATCAATACAAATCTCGGAAGGAGATATCAACTTACAAGACTTGAAGACTTATTTAGGCTTATTTGTGATACACAGTACCAACTTAGAATTGCATTGCGCATACCTTAATTTCTCGTAATCTCCAATATTCTTCCCAGAAATAGAACTTTCTTTTCATCTTCTTAACAGCAACCTGGAATCAGCAAAGTATAAAGGATATTTGCGACCAAGAAAATCCACAAGAACAATTTGTAAAGCAAAATTATCCATCGGAAGTTGGGAACTTCAGACCAAGGAACAGCAGCATCTAAAGCTGCCATAACACTGAGTCTAACACTAGTAAGAAGGGTTCTTGATAAACAAGTCCTGATCATCATCTTTGCTTCAAAGAATAATATATAGCAACAGGAACAGTAAAAGAAAAGGATGAGGAGGAGCCCTATGGAAGAAAACAATGAAAACCACAATCCCAACTTGTTACAGCTTTTGAAATATTGCGCGAGACCTAACATCAATGCGTAAGCATGTACTTTGCAAATTTTACTCCCACCAGTTAAAATACTTCTTCCTAGTCATCATTAAAAATTGGCTGATGGATGTTCACAGCACTGTCATGTTGTCATTAGACAAAGAATTCTCGGTTGTGCTTGAGAAAGGTTTAAGGCGCCATTAAAGAAGGTCTACATAACAGAAACGTAAATAAACTAGAAGTTCTTAAGTTGCTCTATATAAGTTAAAGAAGCTTACAATCTCGTATGTTTTACAGTCAATGGCCTTATATACAGTGCCGCAAGTTCCATCTCCGAGCTCCTCCAAAATTCGATATCTGTGAATTAAAACAATAATAACAACAAGAAACTCACAATTAGGCAAAAATAGAATGAAAACCCAACGATTTCATTCAAGAGACATTGAATAGCTTGCTACCTTTCCATTATTGATTTTGCAAATTATTATGGTCCAAAATCTCTCAGTGAAATTTAAAAAACCTCCAGGTAGAGGTGTCTAAGTTGTCAATGCAGTGCTGGCCATTTGTTTGAGGGCGTGGTTTGGTGTTATTGTACTCTTCTAGCCTACAACATTTGGTGTCGTCAAAAACCGACTTTTCATTATAGGAGCAACTGAATATCAGGGAGAGATTCAACAGCATTTTGCAGCTCTCCACTTGAACTCCAGAGATCAAGCATCAAAATTGTTAATCAATTATCTTTTATTTACTTCATAACTACCCTCATGAAAAAAACTGGGGCACTTGAGCTGCAAAATAAAATTAAAGAAAAAAAAATTACCATTTAGCAATTGGCATTAAGACAAGATAGAATATTAAACCAACAATTCGAAATAATATCCATATCTACATCCCCAAAAAAAAAAAAAATCTCATGTTAGCTCAGCAAAGACGGTATATATATTTTTTCTTTCTATTTTCTTACTTTCAGTATTGCATAAACAAATAATAAATACATATATCTGCGTAATCACGAAATTTTATGTCGATACTTTATTGAGAAGAGTCAGAGGCAGAATCACCAAAAAAAATTTAAAAAAATAAATAAAAATCTACAAGCTAGATAAATTGATAGACAGAAGTCAGAACAATCGCATCGCCTAGCTCATCAATTTAAGTCATAAACTAGGAAATAATAAAAAAAAAAAAAAAAAGAGGGCAAAAACAGCACATTAAAAATCAAACAATTAAAGTTTTTTTTCTTTTTTTGTTGAAAAAATCACACAATTTAAGTGGAGGAGAAGAAAAAAGGCTATAACTGATTATCCGCAAAGGAAACCAGAAAAAATCTTCAACTTTTCTTCTTTTCTCGTATAGTAACCTCGCTGAATTCAGATTATGCAAAACCTAGAGAAGACCAAAAAGGAAAATACTTTTCCATTTCTTTTTCTCCGTTCTCACGCAATCCAAACAGAGTAAAAAATTTTAATTCAAACTGCATTTTCGCTTGCAGATAAGCAACAGCTAAAATAAAGCAAAAAAAAAAAAAAACCTGGAATTTTTCAATTATCAGGATTATGGAAAGTCTTTAAAGATGTGAAATTCTGAGAAGCTATACTCACCAATGATACTGAATTGATAAGGAGGATCCGAAAGAGGAAATAGAAAAGAAATAGATCACCAATGTGTATGAAAATTTCTCGGAGAAAAAGAGTGGGAAAATCAAGAGAGATGAAATTCTGTAGAAAGTTTTAGAGAGAGAAAGATTTGTTGGATTACTAATTAAGCCATGGGAGGAGAGGCGGAGGGGGGTGGGGGATTCCGCTGAAGAAGCAAAGGAGAAGAAACCCAAGAAATAATTATAATAAAAACAAATATCAATTAAATTAAGAAATTAAATTATTGCTTTTAATGATTTTTTTCTTTTTTTATATTTAATTAAAAAATTAAAGGAAAAAAATGCTCGGCCGTGGTTAAAATTGTCAAAGCCCGGGCCAACAGCCCGTAATAGTACGAGGCACGGCCCAGTCTTATCCTGCATTATGTCAGGTTTAAGCATGCCAAAAGCCCTTTAAACCCCTTTAAAGCGCTGTGAGATTTTAACCTTAAATCTTTATAAAAAATAAGAGTCTATCAACTATTTAATTAAACAGTTATTTATATAATTTTTGATATCTAACTATATTTATCATGTCTATAAAACATATCATAAATTTAAATATAAACTTGCTTAAATCACACATTAAAAAAAAAAAAGAATTTCTATTCTTCAATATTTTATATAATATTTAGAAATATTTCTTTACACTTAAGGGCCGTTTGTTTCACGTATTTGAACAACTCTTTAGATTCAAATATTTAAAATCATTTGCATACGTGTTTATTTCTACTAAAATTGAAATCAAATGAATCATTTAAATTCAAGTTTTTAGTATTCTACTCCCCTTGAACTCGTTAGACTCGGATATGTTTGTTATAGTAAAAGCTGAAATTATTTCTCCTATATTTGCGCCAAAAAAAAACATAATTTCTTTTTTTGATATCCACTTAAAACTCTTCTTTTTTCGTTGTGTTCCTATTGAAGAGAGAAATAAATCAAGTTTTATATTGTATATTTTTTAAGACCATAAACATTAAGATTTTGTTACATTTGTTAAGAAATCAAAAACATTTTCTACTATCTATCTAAACACAAATTTTAATTTTATTTCTTATTTAGATTAACACTTTAAATGCACATCTAAACGTATAGCAATTCAAATCACTAATTCAAATCACATAACTCAAATCAAAATAATTCAAATCAACACAATTCGAATCCATTTACCAAATGGACCCTTAGTAGTCTCATAATTTTATACGTCAATTTTTTATTAAAAATTATTTTAAAAATAAACAAAAAAAACTAAAAATTAAAAATTATAGGTTTAAGGTTCCTGTCGTGAGCAAATCAAATGTCAAAATAACTTGTTGAGACATATAAAAATACTATTTTTTTTCTCAACTTTCTTTGATAAGGTATTTTCTTACTTTCTTGGAGTGTATGTGTGCTACCTCAACAAGAGGTTTTGAAGGCCAAAGTCTGAAATTGCCACTGGGTTGGTGTCTAGACTCTAGATCCCTTAAGAGAGTATCCGAGTGATGCGATGGTGACAGCTCTAGGGAAGGGTCGACATTCTTGTGAACTAAGGTGGAGTTACGGGGCTTGGGGGGAAGGTTTTGACGCAAGATAGCCTATGACTTTTGGCTACGTTTGGGTGCCAGCGGGTTTCCAAGATCTAGGTTGTTTGGCTATGTGATAGTTGAAGACAGTATGGTGGCAGATTCTCATCTTAGATTGGTGGTGTTACAATGCTTTGGGTTATCTGCATATCGGGGGCTTTGGTCACCATGACCCAGCAAATCAATGACGTTCTCCCTAGTAGGCAGTTCTTATGTGCCAGTGCCTTGATTCTTTTCTGGCTCCCTTTCTTGATGATGGGCAGATCGTCATTGAAGTTTTCATCGTTGTTATTTGGGTTTTTTATGTTTGTTTTAATTTTAACATTTGTAAATAAATGCATTGATGTTTTCATTGTTTACTTTTAGTGTGTCGTCTTTTGTTTAGTTTGTGTGTCATGCCTGTTTGTTATCAACGGTAGATACGTTGATGTCCATCTAAATTTGATCCTAAGTCGGATCTCTTAAGGTTTGGTTTAATCGACTGATTTTATGCGTCGATTGTAGTGGTTTTTTATAACAAACCTTGGTCACGCTCAATTTTATTGTTAAATAAGTGTTTTTCCTTTAGGTCTCGACACTTGTGATATAACCCTATACTTCGTCTCGACACTTGTGATATAACCCTATACTTCGTCCATCGTAGTTGATGGATCTGATCCATGTCTTGGAGTCAAAATCTCCTATAATAGATGGCCATTTTCGATTATGCTTGAATATGTACCTTTTTTTGGTTGACAATAAAAATTTCCTTAAAAGAAAAGAGTCAAAATAACTCAACATTTTATTAATTTATACCACAAGTCAGTAATTAACCAAGGCACGTAGTCAAATCAAATCAATGATATGTAAAGTTTTTCCTTTTTTCTTTTTTTTTTTTTAAGATTGAAATGAGAAATTTGAATTTTTTATCTAAAGATAAGTTCGGTTTGAAATGTGAACATTTCAAAAAGACCAACCATTTGGTTTATAAATTTTGAAAATAAATATTTATGGAAAAGGCCAAAAAGGGTACAAAAAGATTTTTTTTTTTTTTAAAGACTCCTATTATTATTGTTATATTATCCTATTTTCCCCGGGATGCCGTTGTTTTTTGTAATTATACCTATACCCCCTAAATTCGGTTGTTTATGTAACACGAGAGAGCAAGAGTCCTAACCATGGAATAACTGTACTCCAGCATTAAGAAAATTCTTCATACTGCTGCACAACAGAGCAAAATTTCACGCTCTTAAAACAACCTTAGACTTAATATTCTTCTAGTTATGTACCTTTCCCCACAACCATGGTCATTGCCTAGCCAAATTCATACAAGCACAAAGTTCTGCTCAAATTTTAATACGTAATAATGTTCACTATTTAACTAAGGCTCAATAATGATCTTCCCAGTAGCATGGCCATCAATACTCTTGGCCCAAGCAACTTCAGCCTCGCTCAAAGGATGCTTTGAGTCAATCACAGTCTTGAGCTTTCCTTCTCTGACCAACTTAACAACATATTCCAAGTTCTCACGCTTAGGGATCAAAACCATTGGCACCAGCTGCTTCTTGGAAAATGTTAGCTTTTGCAAAACAAAAGTGGTCATGGCACTGAGGCTTGGTGTAATATCGACTACCTTTCCATTTGAGCTTAAATTAGGCTCAAAAGTCGACCAAGGAATGCCCATTGCGCAGTGAATCACTGCATCATACTTCCTACCAGATGGGCTCTTCAGAGCCGCCCCATCTGGCGTCTTGTAGTCAACAACCTCGTCGGCGCCTAGGCTCTTGACGAGTTTGAGGTTTCGGGCCCCACATGTGGCTGTCACGTGTGCGTTTCCAAGCTTCGCCAGTTGAACTGCATAGTGACCAACACCACCTGATGCTGCAGTGATCAAAATGTTCACTGGATGGCCGCTTCCGTCTATCTTTAATCCTGCAGATTGAGTGAGGGTTTGAAGAGCTGTTAGAGCAGCAACAGGCAAACTTGCAGCATCAGCTGCTGAAACTTCAGGTGGCCTTGTCACAGTCAAGCTTTCCTTGGACGTGGCAAATTGTGCTAGTCCACCTCCATTCTGCCTTCCATATATAATGATTGAGGAACATAGATTTAATATCACAATTATCAACAATTTATAGTGGAAAAAATGAAATCAAAGATATCTTTCAATGGACGCCGTTATGTTATTTGGTCAATATTGGCAGAACTATATACTGGACCCAAATATCGTTACAGAATACCAAGCTTGAGAGCATTAGTTTTGGTGTTTTTCTTTTCTTTTCTTTTTCTCAAAGAGAATATAAGTACACAAGCATATTACCAAGGGAAAACAGGCCCAGATAGGCGACAGTAATCCTTAGGAAAGTAACGGAGCAAAAAGGGGCTTTTGCTAATTTACAAGCAAATTAAACAAGAAATCTCCCTGCAAAAAGAGAAAAATAAATGGACAAAAGATGCAAATTAATTGACAAGAAAAACTTACACGGGGGTTAAGCATAGCCACAACTTTGTCACCAGCTTTGAAGTTCTTCACACTTGATCCGACCTCTACAATCTCTCCTGCCACATCACCACCTGTTCCAAGAAAAAAAAATCTTCATTCACATGTCCATTTCTTGTATCTTAGACAGAACAAGACTGTGGTATATCAGAGTAGACTATATTTGGCCACAACCTTTTCTATAGTTTAATGCAAGTTTTTCAAAACTTTTACTTACTTTACAGATTACAAAGATAATATATTAGCTCTTATGTTGATGTGACATTATTTCTCTTCTTTTACATTAAGAGTTTGTTTCAAGGTCGAAGTATGAAAATGTCACTTCCATGTAATATGGTGTTCAATCTCAAGTAACTTGTCATCAAATATTAAAACGTAGAAAACTAACTTACAAGGAATATGAGGAAACTTGGAAGGCAAAAGCAGCCGAAATACGCCTTTCTGAACTTTCCAATCAATTGGATTTATACTAGTTGCTTCCACTTTCAGCAATATTTCGTCTTTTGTTGGAACAGGAATTGGAATTTCAACATGCTTTACCGAGCACAAAGTATTATTATTAATCAGTTAGTCAGTACACTGGAAAAAATTAAATAAAATAAAGCAGATATTATTACTGTTTAGTGTGCGTGGAGTCTAATCATTGCTATGACGATAAAGTCAACACTTAGAGGGTGTTCTAACTATACGTAAGCTTAAAGGAGCGTCTATTTTTAACCTCTAGGGTTATCAAACACGTTAGAGAAAAACACTGAGAGGCACAAAGTGTAATTTTTTTTAAAAGGGCGTTTGGAAACCTAGTTCAAACTATAATTTTGTGTTCAAACCAACTTTGCTAGGGTGTTTTCTCTTACAAAATTTGAATCTCAGACCAACTTCGATTTAAACTCTTATTTTGTACTACATTTCTAAATGCCACAAAAATCTTTTTATTTATCATGGTGAAATTGTATGGTCTTTGAAGTAGAAATAGCAATATAGCCTGCATGTTGAGTGTGGTCCACTATAACTCTTATAATTGCTTCTTATTCTTTTAAGTTGAATTGCTAATACTTGACAATTACAGTATAAAGCAATAGAGGAATAAGTGTAGAAAATATTGAGTAAGAAGCCGTTTGAAATGACGGTTCTAACCATTTGTTACAACCATAAATAGCGTAAAACTCTCACAAGTTATAGTAAAAAGTTTATAACTATAAACAGTATAAAGATCTCACATGCTATGGTAAAAAAGTTATAACATAAATCTCTCACATACTACACTTTTTAAACCAAAAGTATTGATTCCAACTGTTCTTTCAAAGAGCCTATAACGGTGCTACATTGAAGAAATTAGACAGCATAACAAATCACGTTTAGTTCATCTCATCTCCTCAAGATTTAATTTTGCTTTAATTCAAACAAACATATACATATACATACATATATATATATATATATATATATTTTGGCACATTGAAAACACACATATTTGATATTGTGTGCCTACACCCCAGATCAGTCCAGATTAGATTTACATATCCAATCTTTATGTCACATATCACCAAAATTTAACTTATATAGAGTAAAGAAACGGAGAAACAAATGTTACAAAAATTTGTCTCATAAACCCAATTGAAGACTATTAGCAATTTAGCATGCAACAGAAGTAGAGAGTAAGAAATGAGACCATTAACTTGAATGTGAAGGATAAATGAATAATAACCTTTAAGTCAGAAACTCCCCCTCCAAAGCCACTGTACTGAACGGCATGCATAAGCTTTTCCGCCATGAGCGTCCAGCAGACCACAAAAGGTAACAGAGAATTGGGAATCTTTTTCGGAGAAAACCGGTTTCGGAGATTGATGGCGGGGCCTGGCGCATTATTATTGGGAAAAGCAATCTTGGTGCATTACGTGGACACAGGTACGCCACTCACCGTCGTTACACATCAAAACGACACCAGCAAAAGAATGTGAGAAATTGTATATTTTTAAAATTTTTTAAACTAAATACGAGGTGTCAACCATATCTATAAAAAATAAAAATTATTTACAAAGTAAATAAAATGATAAAAAATTATTCAATTTAAATCTATTTATTTTGTAAATAAAAAATATTTACATTATAAATAATAAGGTAAATAAATTATTTATACATAAATTTGATATTTTATATGTATTTTTAAAACTTATTATTTGCTACAATTAGTTTTGAAAAGTTTTATTTACTATAACTTTTGTTAATTTTTTTATAGGGTTAAGCCTGTTTCTAACAAAACAATAGATCTTACTCTAAGAAAAATACTATGTATTAAATGAAAGCCTATAATTTTATAAGTAACAAAGTTTTTTAACCTTATGAGGTGAAAAAAAAAAATTTCAATTCATTCACGTCTATTTCCTCCCATGTTTACATATGCTCGTACATTTTAATATACTCTTTCTTTTGTTCTTTCTTTTTTTTTGGGGGGAAATATTTTGATTTACTTGAGTAAGAAGGATCTAGACCAAGAGTGAACAAAAAATCCGATAACTTGACAAACCCAATTATCCCATGCAACTTAATTCAAAATAACACGAACCTAACAAGTACTTTAGTAGGTTGATCCAACCTAACCCGAAGATTTATTAGGTAGGTTTGGGTTAGGATTTTCCTAAACCATTTTAACCCAAACTTACCCAATATATTTATATAACTAAATAAAATATTTATATTGTATATTTAGGCACTCTATTGAAGCTGAAGATTGATAATTATAAATTATGTTAGTTAACATTTATTAGTTTTTTTTTTTTGTTATATTAGTTTTTACTGTTGTTTGTTTGCTAGTTTATGATTTAATATATATGAACTTGTATCATGCATCTTTTATCTTTATGTTGATTTATGACTTATTGAGATAATGTTGAAACTTTATAAGACTAATATGTTATGAATTGTAGTTTTTTAATTCATTTAGGGTTGAATGATTAGTGTTTTTTTTTTTTTTCTCTTCTATAAAACTCAACCTGATTAACTCACCTAACCCGTTTAAACTTTAATTAGATGGGTTGGTTTTAAATTTTGGATTGATTGTGTGGGTTAAAATTAAAACCAACACACCTAAAATTTGATTGGGTGGGTTAAAAATTTCAAAACTTACTCAACCTACCTAATGTTAACTCCAAATCTGGACCAAAGCAATTGCTTCCTTTTAGTTTATCAAAATAGGTGTAAAAACAAAGATTGTAGAAAATGTTACTTTCCCCTAACTAATTGTAGTAAATAGTAAGTTTTGAAAATATTTGTAGTAAATATCAAATTTTTGGGATAAGTAATTTATTTATATTTTTGTTTATAGTGTAGATAATTATTATTTACACAATAAATAGATTTATGTTGCAAATAATGCATTTACTTTATTGTTTACAATGTAAATATTTTTTTATTTACATGGTAAATAAGTTATTTGTAATGTAAGTCTAACATTTACTACAAATATTTTTAAACATGATATTTACTTTAAAAAATTTTAAAAATTTGATGTTTCTCGCATTCTCCCAAGAAAGAACTAGAAGAAACTAGAAGGGAATGAGACATAATTTAATGTTCCATTTCTTAACAAAATTGCAGAAAAAAGGGCAAGTTGTGGTAGAGTAAGACAGAGGCACATAGAAATCTGGAGTCTAGTCGTGTAAATTTTTTTTTCCCTGATTGTCTAGTCATATTAATTTACCGCTAAACCACAAGAGCGATAACCAATATATTAGAAAGTATAAAAATGACTTATTTAACATGATTTATATGATATGTGGCTTAGATCTCACTTTATGTTAATATTCTAGGACAATAAGGGAATAGGCTAAATTGATAGTTGTCTAAAAATTAATAGACTAAAATATTTGAGTGGTTTGTAAAGACCATTTAATCTTAAATTAGTATTAATTAAATGATATGATGACTAAAGTACCCAAATTTAAAACCTAGCAACCAAGTATGTCTTTTTTTCTTTTTCTTTCTCTCTCCTTTCCCCCAACATGTCTCCTCTCTCCCTCTTCATCGTTCCCAATGTGAAGCTTGATGGAACCGAAGGAATCACCAGAATCAAGCAAAGGCGTCAGACATGGAGAGCAACAACATTGGAGTAGGTCTTGCCAAAGTCGAGCAAAGGCTACACTAGCTCACCGTCGTCCATGGCAGGAGTTGCATGGAGTCAAGCTAGTGAGGGCGGCATGTGTCAAGTTGCAACCTTGACAATCCCTACGACGGCGTCAGTGACAAGATGCTCACATGATCGCTACTATGGCGTCACACCAAGAGCAAACGCCGAAGTGGCACGAGGTCTCATTGAGGGAAGCGCCGGAGTTGCAAAGGGAGGTATCGAAGTCAAGGAGAAAAGCGTTGGAGTCGCATGAGATCTTGCAGAGGAAAGTGCCAGAGTTGTAGAAGGGGGCACCAAAGTCACAAAGAGAGGCGCCAAAGTCTCGGAGGAAAGTGCCGGGGTCGCAAAAGGTTGCCAAAGTCATCACCAAAGTCGCACAAGGTCATTGAAGTTGTCACCGAAGTCGTCATTAGAGCTGGGAGAGAGAAGAGGACAAGAGAGGGGGAGAGAGGAGAGAGTCTGTTAGAGTTTTTTATAGAAGATGAAGAAGATTATGGTAATTTTAAAATTTTACAATAGCTTGGCACATGTACTTAAATATTTTTAAAAATATGCTATTTGCTTACATTTAAAATTTAAACTATGCTGTTTGGTGTGATTTCCCTAATAAAGAAGAAATTTAAATCATGCTACTCGAATCCGGGTAGACACATGCATATCTTCACTCAATCATCTTATTTTGTTTGGGCTAATTATATAATTATACCTCTATGTTTTAACTATTTCTTGATCTGTCTATCTATTTTTAGAAATTACAAAACTATCTTATAAATTTTAAAAACTTGTGTTAATTTTATCTCTACATATAGAAAAATTAGGCAAAAAGATATAATTATCTTTAAATAGGTATGAAAAATATCTTATAAATAAAATATAAAAATTCTTAAAACAAAACATCAAATTTCAGAAAAAAAAGATTTTAAGTTTTTTGACATTTTGAATGTTAAAATATTTTTTAAATATACTCTCAAGAAGAAGAATATATTTTACAAACAAATTTGATCTAATTAAGGGCATATTTATTTTATCTCTGTATTTTATTAGTCTAAAAGGTCTATGAGGGATAAATTTAAAATAAATTTTTGAAATTCAAAATATAAATTTGTAGTTTCTTAAAACAAAGGAGTAAATTGCAAAATAATTAAAATTATGAGGTATAATTACGTAGTTAACCTTATGCTATTTTGTACACTAATATATAATATCATTTTAAATCTTATATCTACTTTTGTCATATTTATTAAGCTTTTGTCATATTTATTAAGCTTGATCTTTGGAAGTAAACTTTTAATTTTAAAATAATTTAACTATGACAATGTGTAATAAGTTATCGGAAAAAAAATTCAATATGCCAATCAATTAAAATTAGATGTCAAAATTTACTATGATATATGTCAAATTTGACACGAAAATAGCATTATATTAGAAAATATTTTTCTTTTTTTAACTTAAATACTAAAATTTAACGTTGTATACTAATCTAACATTGCATTGCATTTATTTCTCACGTAAATTTTCTTACTACATGATTCAAAGCATTTTATGTGGCCAATTCGAAAACCAGAAAAATGAAAAGCTAAATCGACATCACATGTCATTGAGTAGCTGACTCGATGCGACGACATTGACAAGCAAGCTTGTCAAGCTGCAGCTTGGAAATGCTAATCACGTTGCTATATATGTAAGGAAAAATTCAGATATTAAAAAGGGGTGTTTGAAAAATAAGTTAAAATTGAAAGTTTGAATCGATTATAATATGTGAGAACTTTATATTGTATTATTTGAGAGCTTTATATTATTTGAACTAAAAATGATGTGTTTCAACTTATTTTTGCCAAACACACATAAAGTGGAAAAATAAAAGAAAAAGAAAAAAGATATCAAGTGTCCGTTTTTTCCCAATATAATGTCGAGTTATACTAGCTGTATTAAAGTACAAGTACAAACATTCACGATAACAACAATTCAAAACCACACATTATGTAAATTTTTTCACTCCTTATTATAACAAATCAATCATCACACAACCAATTAATCCGACGGTAGAAACTCTTTTGCCGTTTCAATATATAATGTCCATTGTTCACTCCCTAATTCTCCACAATGATCTTCCTAGTAGCAGGACCATCCATACTCTCCGCCCAAGCATCTTCACTTAAGCTTCCCTTCCTTCACCAAATTCACAAGATACTCGAGACTCTCCCTCTTGACAATCATTAGAAGTGGCACCAACTGCTTTGAAGAGAAGGTGAGTCTTTTGATGGCGGAAGTCAACAACGCAGATATACCGGGAGTGAGGTCTATAACCTTCCCATTCTTACTCAGATTAGGCTCAAAAGTCGACCAAGAAATGCCAGTCGCGCAGTGGATGACTGCGTCGTATTTTTTACCAGACGGGCTCCTCAGAGCAGCCCCATCTGGTGTCTTGTAGTCAAGAACTTCATCAGCGCCTGAGAATTCGATGTTGCGGGCACAACAAGTGGCTGTAACACGCGTGTTCCCGAGCTTCGCTAGTTGAAATGCGGAGTGACCCACACCACCGGAGGCAGCAGTTATCAAAACGTTTGCCTGCTTGCCAGTTCTGTCAAGCTTGATCCCCGCAGCTTTTGTGAGGGCCTGGTGAGCTGTGAGCCCAGCAATGGGTAAGCCTGCAGCTTCAGCGGCCGAGACTTCAGGTGGCCTTGCAACTGTCGAGCTCTTACTAGCCACAATAAATTCAGCTAATCCGCCTCCAGTCTGCCAATCATGTATATAACAGTAACACCGCATCCTATATGCGTGACACACAATTAGTTTTCTGGAACACACGCACACAAAAAAAAAAAAAAAGGAAGTCACATCCCTAAGGATTGTAAGTTGTAACTTGTTTCTTGATAGGCAAATAGTTCCAATTTCCAAGTTGTAAACCTTGTCAAATTTATCCAAATTTTCTCTCCCTAAAAATCAAACGCCAAAAAAAGAAGAAGAAGAAAGTACCTTCAAAGCGCTGGCTCCTCCACCGAGTCGTTGTACTGAACTGCGTGCATAAGCTTGCTTGCGCCTGCCTTGGCTGCCATAGCCGAAACTTCTGTGAAGGAGGCGTGGCATTTTGTTGTGCTTTTGTCATGGATGTCCTTTGGAAGAGAATAGAATTCCACGGGATTAGTTGACGAAAATGGCCATGTAATGAATGTTGAATGCTTTGTCAAGGAAAAAATTTTCGTCGTCCCAAAACGATGGGAACTTTCATCGCTCTTGATTTATAGGTTTAGAATGGTTCAAACTATAAAGGTCGTTTGATGTATGGGTTTAGAGTGGTTCAAACCATAAAAATGGTTTAAACTGACGTTTGATAGAGTAATAAATAAAGTTGTTCAAACTATAGAAGCAGTTTTAAACCAGTCAAAACCACAAAAATTTAAACTTTACTTTCCTCAAGTTAGCATAGTTTGAACTATTTTTTACAGTAAAAATAATACTAAACATTACTTCTTGTTTTAAACTTGATGTGATGTTTTTTTCTCGTTTTAAACATTCACATTTCAAACATCTGTTTAAAACGACTCTTTAAACAAAAAAGTTTAAAACCTATAGTTCAAATCATAAAATTGTGAACCACACCATTCTAAACACGCATACCTTTAACCTTATCTACATGGAGCATGAGAAGATTATAAAAGACCAAAACAAAAATGTTGGGTGCCTTTTTTGAAGGGTCATGGGCCAGAGTCTCTCTTGGGATGTTCATGGGGCCAAAATCCGGCGTTGTCTTCGGACAGTTCTCCAAACTCATGGCCCCTTAACGGCACAGCCTAAAATCATGGCATCATTTTATCCAGTGGTGGGGCTATTTGCGCGGGGTTTGGGAGGATGTTCGTGGCTTAATAGAGGAGCTTTTTTGCAGGCGGGCAAGCTTTCTCTGGTGGCTTGGCTTGGCAACGCAATGGGCAAATCTGGTGGAGAGGAGCCTTCTTGTTTCGCGGGCTAGAAGCTTTGATCGAGTTTACGTTGCTCTACAAGAAGATGGAGCCATGATGGTGTCATTTTCTTTGGTTGGTGGAGGAGGGCAGCGAAGAACCGGTCAGGCTCTTTGTTATGTTTTTTGGTAAGTTCACAAATTTCTCGTCCTCATTCAATGGTGGCCAACTTATCACTAGTGTCTTCATCGTCGATGGTTGGGTCTTACCTATTTGTTTAATGCTTTGTGTTTATCAAATAAAATTGGCAGTGTTTTCACCACTTAGAAGTAGGTTATTTTCTCTGTTTTATTGGCTTGTTGTTGTAATAATGGTGGTGATCTCCTTACCTCAAATTTTAGTTTGTTTGTCTCTTCCCCTTATTATCGGTGGAAGGTGTACAGTTGTCCGGCTAGATCTTAGTCTAGACCGTGTCGTATATTCCCTCAGCAAGCAAGGTTCGGCTTCGGTCGATTAGTTTTTTCTATCAACTGTAATGGGTTTTCAAAACGAGCTTTTGTCGTGCTCTATTGTATGTATTGAGCAAGCTTTTCCCCTATATGAATTTCGATAATTTAATTTTAGTCTCCATACTTCATTTGTCCTTACTTGTGGATCCAATATTCGGGGTCACATTCTTCCACAATGGGCAGTCTCATATGACTATGCTTGTACTTGTTTTAATTTCAATAAATTTTTCTCATTTCAAAAAAACAAAGGGAAAAAAGGGTATCAATGTTAAATCTAACATTAAAATAACATTGAATTAGAAGATACTCAACTATCAAAATACTTGGCGCTGTACACTCATCTAACATGCATCGCATAATCATTTTTGAAATTTATAATCGACATGAAGTTTAAATGGAGTTGCTCATTTCCATGCATATTCACATGTTATTCCTTGCATTTTGCATATTTTTATCCTCAATTCTTTTCTTTACTTCTTTCTCACATAAACGTTTGTTTGTTTTTAATTCACGAGCGTCAAACTCAATTTCTGAGGCCAACTGAAAACCAAAGAACGATATGTCACCTTAAAAGATGCGAAAACGATGCACGCCATTGACAATCAAAATGCAGACGACATGTCATTGACAAGCACGCTTGTCGAGCAGCAACTTGTAAACGCTAATCGCGTTGCTGTTGTGAGAAATAAGAACATTAAAGCGGCAAAGGCATTAACACATCAAAGGTCCGGTTCTTTCCAAATACAATGCCAATTATACCAGCCGTATATGACTACAAGTTCAAAGATTCAAGGGACTAACAATCCAAAACCACACAAATAAACATACAAATAAACATACCAATATTACACAACCAATATTACATACAAATAAACATACCAATATTACACAACCAAGTATTTCGATGGTACAAACTGTTTGGCATTTCAACATATAAATGACCACTGTCCGCCCCCTAATTCTCAACAATGATCTTCCCAGTAGCATGGCCATCAATACTCTTGGCCCAAGCATCTTCAGCCTTGCTCAAAGGATGCTTCGAGTCAATCACTGTCTTGAGCTTTCCTTCCTTCACCAAATTAACAAGATACTCGAGGTTCTCCCTCTTGACAGACGTTAGAAGTGGAACCAACTGCTTTGAAGAGAAGGTGAGTTTTTTTATGGCGAAAGTCAACAGTGCAGATGGACTGGGAGTAATGTCTACAACCTTGCCGTTCGTACTCAGATTAGGCTCAAAAGTCGACCATGAAATGCCAGTTGTGCAGTTGATAACCGCATCATATTTTTTACCAGACGGGCTCTTCAGAGCAGCCCCTTCTGGTGTCTTGTAGTCAAGAACCTCATCAGCACCTAAGCTCTTCACAAATTCGATGTTGCGGGCACCACAGGTGGCTGTAACATGCGTGTTCCCAAGCTTAGCTAGCTGAACTGCATAGTGACCTACGCCACCAGAGGCAGCAGTTATCAAAATGTTTGCCTCCTGGCCGGTTCCATCAAGCTTGATCCCTGCAGATTGTGTGAGGGCCTGATGAGCTGTGAGCCCAGCAATGGGTAAGCCTGCAGCTTCAGCTGCCGAGACTTCAGGTGGCCTTGGAACTGTCGAGCTCTTACTAGCCACAACAAATTCAGCCAATCCACCTCCGGACTGCCAATCATGTAGATTACACCATATCATATATGCGTTACACATAAGTTATCAGGAATACAAACCAAAAAGGAAGTCACATCCCTACAGATTGTAAGTTGTAACTTGTTTCTTTATAGGCAAATAGTTCCAACTTCCAAGTTTGTTCTACATTAGATCGTATAACCTCAATATCAATTCTCCTCCCAGAGAAGATGTGATGGTTTTTACTTTTCAAGGCTATAACTGCGATCTATTTGTCCACAGCCACAGTAAAAGTAAAAGGACGCCAATACTCACTAGATTAAATGGCAAATAATTAGGCTAAACGCAGCAGAAAAACATGAGTTCAAATGCTTTCCTCACCACACAGTTTTTTGCATTATTAAGTCTAAATCATGCATTATTGAGACACTTACCGCGTGTTTGAGCGAAGTTACAACTTTGTCACCCGCTTTGAAATTCGTGACTCCTGGTCCAACCTCCACTACTTCTCCAGCCACATCAGTCCCTGCAACGGTAGTAAATTTTATCATCCCAAAGAACAAACACCACCTTTTCCACTGTGTCCAGTTTCGCGAAGCAGATTACTCAATCTCTAAGCTGACTATTTATTAAACCACTCTGCTATATATTCACCGAAGCGTTATATTCTGAATCCTGATAGCTAAAGGACCCCAATCAAATCTCAAAGAAGCTTATGGGCCAGTTTGACCCTTTTTTACAAATTTCTGATGCTTCTTCTACTTATGGCAAAAGTCAAAACTTTTAGGTCTCAAAATGGCTATGAAAAGTAGTTAGATTCTATATTAATCAAATTTTATAAAATAGTTTAAGACAAAAAATTTACTAACATGTCACTTGTTATTGAAAGTCTTCACCTTTGGGAATCGCAACCTCTATTCCGAATTAACTTTTGCAATTAAATTTGTAAAGCTTGACATAATTCTAAAGGAATGATTGGTGTAAAGTACAAGTAGAATTCTCTGGTGGAGTAAGGGAAGAAGACCGTATGAAAAAACCTGATGAACGGTTAGATTTTCATCAAATTCTATTAAACTGCAATACCTTTGCTTAATCTGATAATTTGAGGGTACTTTGTTTGTTCTTTTCCATATTTTACCGCAGAATTCTCCAAATATTAAAAAAAATATTTTTATGTAAGAAAACTTCCTTTTATCAATAATTACCAGGGATGTAAGGGAATTTGCGCGGGCAGAGAGGCCTGAATTGGCCTTTCTGAATTTTCCAATCGACAGGATTCAGAGCAGCCGCTTCGAATTTCAGCAAGATCTCGTCTTTCTTCGGCGTAGGAACAGGAACTTCGACATGCTGAAATTCAACACACCGATCATCGGTACACATATAATGATACAAGAGCTCAACGATCTTCAAAACCTTTTTCAAATTTATCCAAACTTTCTCTCTCTAAATCGTACAGCAAAATGTAGAAAACAGGAAAAACGGAGAAAGCACCTTCAAAGCGTCGGCTCCTCCACCGTAGCCGCTGTACTGAACGGCGTGCATAACCTTGCCTGCGCCGGACGTGGTTGCCATGGCCAAAACTCTGTGAAATGAGAGAGGCGTGGGATTTTGTTTAGGTTTTGTGATTGTCCGAGGACGTCGTTTGTCTTTTTTCTCTTTTTTTTTTGAAAAAATTGGGACAATTTTAGTGTTAAAAAAAAAAATTTTTTAATAAAAAAAAATCATTCATTAAATTTTAAATTTTCTTGACTTCTTTTTCCAAAATTTCTCTTTTAAAGAGAACAGCGAAGTTTTGGCTTTAAAAAGAAAAAACGCTGGATGCAATCATAGCTTCTAGATGGAGCTCCGAAGTTAAATGACGAAAATAGGCCAATATAGTAAGAGAGGGACACGAAAAAATCTAGCCCTTGTTGTCGGTAAAATCACGAGGAAACAAGACGCGACGTCGTTTTAAGGAGGAATTAAAAAAAAAAAAAAAGGTAAGATTGAACAATAAATTGAAAACTTTTTTTAAAGGAAAATTGAAAATATCTTGAGGGTAGAATGTAGATTATAGTTGTAATTATTGATATATAATTGATGCGCTTAGTTGTCAAGCAAAATTGAGGGAAGAGATAAAATAGAAAAGTAAAAAAAAAATCAATCCCACGCAAACGGCACTAACTCTGATATGAATTTTTTTATTTCTATGTTTATTTTTATTACTTGTTGTTATTGTCTTTTGTGATTACTTTTAAGCCATAATGACGCTAGACGTGTAATTTCTTCAGTCGGTAACGTAAATAAGCGTTTTCACTTGGACCGTATTTATTGTTAAATTAAGAATTTGGAGATTTAATATTAGAATTAAAAATTTTGGGAACTAGTCACGCCAATCATGTTACTTCTTCTTTATTTGTAAATATATATATATATATATATATATGTGTGTGTGTGTGTGTGTGTGTGTTTTTTATTTAGTTGTTTGAAAACTTTGTCCAGCCGATCTTTTGTCGTACCCAAATGATGGAAACTTCAACCTCATCCACGAGGACAACGAGAAGATTATAAAAAAAAATAAAGGAAAAAAATAATTGACATTATTAGTCTTTAAACTTTAAGCACATGGACAATTTAAATAAATTAATTCTTGAACTTTTTTTAACAATTTTGATTCTTAACATTAATATTGACGGTCGAGTTATGGAATTTAATATAGATAATCGTTAGCTTATTGCGTAATAACTTAAAAGTTTACAAAAAGAGTTATGATATAAGTAAAATTTTTCTTTTTAGTACTATTAAAACTAGATGAAAATTATTATTTTATACTTATTGTAATTATTTATATAAAATTTTCCCTTTTTCTATGATAAGAATGTGATAACCTACATTAAATTTCAAAAATTGTCCGTCAATTTTAGTAGTATCAAGAACTAAAACTGTCAAAAACAAATATTCAAGGACTAATTTGTTAAAAATTAGAAGTTTGGAGACTAAAATGTTGCTATACTAAAAGTCTGACTAATAGTGCCAATTAGTAAAAAAAAAAAAGAAAAAAAAAGATACGTGCAATGGTTGACTATGCTTATTTTTTATTACTATTATTATTTTTAGGAAAATGGGGTATGTTAGTACGTGTCTTAAATTGAAAAAATATAAAATACACCAATCGTTGGTTAACGTTGTAGTTATTTACCAATTCAATTGATAGTAAATTATTTAATAATTTTATGTCAATCACCTATTTACGAAATCAATTTATAATTTACTACATTCAATAAGTAATTCAAAGTCAATAAATTTGTGGAGGAGATCGTCACTCATCGCAGAGCAAGTCTGCTTGCGTGCATGTTGTCGTCCTTGCCTAGCCCACGGCCGTTATCGTTGAGAGGAGAGAGAAAGCAGCGAAGAAAGAAAGAGGAGAGAGAAAAAACTTGAATAAAATTTAAGATATTTTAGTCTGCATCTTGTTGATAAATGAAAATTACTAATATTTTATACTATGCTTAATATTTACTACTAATAGTTTAAAAAGTATAAGATTTCTTACAATTTCTTTTTCTTAAATAACAAAAAAAGTTTTTTTAGTTAGTGACTAGGGCTTGTTTGTTTTTTAATGTGTAATATATAAATTAATTTTTTCTTCAAGGATAATTTTATTATTTTTAGCCAAAATTGAGTGTTAACCAATAAATAGTACACATTGACTTATTAAATGTACTTCTTTTTTTTAATTATTAAACTTACTTCGACAGTATACTTTTGCAACAATATAAAACACAAAGTATACTCTTTAAATAATTTTAAAATTCATGGTAAAAAAGTTTCTAGAATTAATTTGTTTCTTAGTATTTTATAGAAGACATTTTTACTGGAAAAAATATTTCTAATAAAAGATAAGACAATTTTTTTTTCTGGGAAAAATTGTCAAACTATTAAAGACAATTCAACTCATTTTCTTGAATTGCTAGTGAACTTTTCAAAATAAGCATGGCATGATCATATATATGAGCACGATATGTCATAAGCTTGGAATCTCCCAATACTTGGATTTCTTCTGAGAAACAAATTAGTAACTTCTAGTTATGTATTGAAGCAAAATTCTATATAGTATGACAGGAGTTACAAAAATTACAAATGAGGTGACGAAGCGAAAACAAACTTATTATGTGTTTAGAAAAAAGTCTTTCCCAGTACATATTTTACCTTGGCACATAAACTAAATTTAGAAAAATTAAGCGGATGGTCGGTTTTGGTTATCCTTTTTAATTGGTGGCTGAATTGTTCTTTTTATTTTTTTTATTTTTTTTGGGTTTTACGGCGGCTGATCATTGATGCGGACAGCAAAAGCCTGCAGGTAATTTTACATTTAACTTTGCTATAAGATGTAGATTAGATTCCTCCCACCATGAAGTTAAAAAATAGAATAAAAAATTGATATGCTATTGGTTTATTGCTAATGACCGGTTAAACATTGATTTACCAATAGTTTATTAATGATAGACCAGACAATTGTTATTTTTATACGTCGATCCATAACAAACCATTAAATTAATCAATTACAAACCATAAATCCATCAATCACTAATTAAAAATTTATAAAAACCATCATTTTTCTAATTTAACAATACTTGGATCATGTACCAACAAAAGGCCTTGCAACATGGACCCCAATAAACTTCTGCTCCAAAAGAAAAAAAAAATGTAATATGTTTGGACTCAAATTGTTTAGCCGAAAAGACATCAAGATGCACCCAAATGATCGTTGACAAAACTTGTTAGAAACATTCTTATTACACCACAAAAGCATGTCATGCAAGCTTCTCTTTAACATATGCTAAAGCCTCCGTGAGATTGTTCAACAAGTCACTCGCAATGGTAGAGATCATCTCATACAATCCTTGGAGCAACTCAGGCAAATCCGTCAACAACCCTTCCAAAGAAGCTCGTGTTTGCTCCACAAGGCCCGTAATCGCCGACGCCACCACTGAAGCCGACCCCATGGCACCTTCCTTGAGGAGATCAAACGACGTCGAGATTATTGTCGTAATTGCTTCCACCGTAAGCTCCAGGAAATACTCAAGAACCCCTTTGAGAAACTCTGCTAGCTGTTCTATTAACCCTTTGGCGTTTTCGGCAGGAATTCTTAATGCTTGGATCAATAACACTACAATATAGGCCGTAGTTGAGAAGATTAAACGTGAAACACAGCAGGATAAAGTGCTTAAAGCTACAAAGATGAATTTGACAAGAGCAACTACCATTTTTTATTTTGTGGCTGCTTGGGGGCTTTGGGAGAGATTTGGAAGAAGAAATTAAAACTAAAAGGACGACTTTACAAAGAAGGCAAGGCAAAAAAGTTGTGTATATATAATAAGGGCTGGGCTTAAAGGTTATCAAGATGCTTGGTCTTCTTTTACATTATATTGCGTAATGAAACCGTTGAAAACTGTGTAATTTAATATGTTTATGTGGAGTTTTATATGGACTAGTTGCTACATCATCACCTTCTTAGAAAGTTACCTTAGTGAAGCTTTTTTTAAATACGGGATTGGATCTAGAATTAATATTAAAGAAAGTTTTTAAAGTGACTAAATTAGTAAATTATCAGTCGATGTCCTGACTCCCTACCAAACTCGTGTGAATGTAAATTGCAGGGAAGAACTTGCATAATATTGTTCTTGTTTTCTCGTTTGGACAAATGTATTCAGTTAGCTCCTTATAACATTGAAAATAACGAATGTGTGTTGAGAGATTCTACGTTGAATTTTCCACGGAAATGCTCATCTAACCAAGATGTGAAGTCAGATTGGCAGCCTTTGAGTTTACTCAGATTGAATACATATAGTACAGATTCCCACTTAGAGCCCATTTTGGAATAAACTTTTGAAAAGAACAATAATAAAATTAGTTTGAGCAGACGCTTTTTATTGGAATTTTTAAAGCACTTGTCCTTGTCAAGTTTAAGAATATTGCAAAGCCCAATTTTGTAAGGGAAACCAACAATAGCCTCGCACGTTAAAGAAGATGTTGACGACAAGCAGCGTTAAGATTGTACAATAATTGAGTCATATAGATGACGATGCTTACATAGGAAGCAAATTGTCAATTCGCAAGCTACTAAAAAGGTCCATATACTCATTTAAGTTCGAGAAAGAGTTGTTAAATGATACTAAAATGACATCAATAAATAGTTCTTGGGAAAGGAAATTAGCAAATGCATAGAAAAAATGACAAATAAGTAAACCTACAGGCAAACGTCTAACAATATTGATGCAGAGGAGAAACAAGGAAGTAGACATGAGCTAATTCAAACTTGTTATTCTTTATGCAAAGCCAACGTACCATAGAAGTAGTAATGAAAAGCAGAGTGATAGAATTCACATTATCCTATATCTCTATAAAAATATGTATATCGTACAGAGGAAAAATCTCTCGAGTGCTCGCATGGCAGAGTCGGAACGGAGAAAAAAAAGGCAATCCTTCTATTTACAATAGGAGTTCCTCAAACCACCTCATCTTTTGTACATGGAAAAACGAAGTCTGGTCCACCAGTTACTCATCTTTGAGCTTGTAGACAGTGTTGACGCATTCTTCAGTCTCCCAAAGGAATGACCCGAAAGCAACGGCTTCCAAAACCAGTCTCTTCAGGCTTGAAAACGAGGTCAAGATAACTTCATCATCCTCGAGCGAACCTGTTTTCTTGTCTCCAAAAAGGGCTCGGCTATGATTTTCTGTCAAACTTGTAGCCTCCTTAGACTTGAGTTTTGCACATCTCCGTAACATCTCTGGATCGAACCCCATCATATAACATTTCAAGTTTTCAGGTTTCTTTTCCTGACTGGTTGGCTTTGGACTCTGCAATTCAGATTGTACGGTGCTGACGTGGCCGAACAGAAGATTCTTTATTCCATGGTGCTGAACGTGGGTCCTCTGCCTGAGACGAAGATCTTGGGAATCCAAATCCACACATTGCTCTAGCTGGAGCCTCAACACGGCAGACTTCAAAAAGTATCCATATAAGATGGAGGCCATGTATATCCGACTAAGCATCGATCTAGCTATGGTAGTAATTGCCCAGTGGTCTGTGACACTAGAATTTGCTCTCAATCCAATGACTGCAGTAATGTGTTCCCTTACAATCTCCAAAACTTCAAAGCTGTAGATTGACTCTAGCGCCCAGTCCTTTGGAGGCCATATCTCCAGTCTTCCATTGTAGACGCATCGAGAAAGTCTTGGAACCAAAGGAACTTTGATTTCAGAAAACTTGTAAAAGATCAATAGATACATGATGTCTTCAACTGCAATTTGACACTCTTTCTCCTTCAGTTGTGCAATCCTCCTGGCATTTTGAAGCATATTAGGACAAAAGCAGACTTATAAATGCAACTTTTTTTTTTTTGGAATCTTAAATATACTGTTTCCGCCCACCAAGGAATGCCACCAGTGATCCATCCACTCTAATCTGTTTAAGATAGTAAAAGCATCAACTAGGCGACACTTCACATTGGTGGAAAATATCCTTGCAAGGATCGTCTGTGCACAAAGATGTTAGTTAGCATCGCTCATGCGTTAAATTCGGCCAAAGATCACCATTATGGCAGCCATACAGCAAATTTTAAGGACAAGAAGGATCAAACCACAAGCCTCATACAGATCAGATTATTACCTTCAAAGATTACATAAATAAAAAAATCCGTGCCTCACATGCCAACAATTTATATCACCCAATTGCTGTTAATTGATTTTACAGTTAACATGCAACTAAAATTATTAAATTAGTTCTTCAAACTCACGCCAAACTAGTCTCAGAGATTAGTTGGTATTTTTTTGGGTACAAATTTACAACAGCAGCAAGGGTTAGCACAACTAAAATAGCAAACTGGGCTTAACGTTCTTTCTCAACCCTTGAGAGCTAGCCCCACAAGAGTCATATTCTCGTTACAACTGAACTAATCTAGTCAACATAGATATGGACGTATCATGTGTGTGGGGTTTTCTTTACTTACCCAAAGGCCAAAGAAGATAACCTAGTCGGTTTCCCTTGCCATTAAACAGAGGGTCACTAGCTCAAGTAATTTAGGTTTCTATTATTCATGTTAAAACTTTTGGGATAAAAAAGACACAACTCCGTCAAAATCTGATCCTCTGCTGTAAACTTAGAGCAGTCCAATTAATTATTTAGGCCACAAAGGTAAAGAGAAATCGACAACGTAATTAACCTGAACCCCAACTATAATTAAGATTAAAGTGCAAGTGTCCCTAGCCCTAATTGACCTGTTGTAAAAAGCATTTCTTTAGGGGGGGGTCATAGTTCAAGATTCACAACGATGAAGGCATTATTCTAACCGAAAACCACAGAAAAGAAGGTTTTTTATAGCGAGTAAAAAGTGTCTCGCTCAACACCCAGCCCCAGAACCAACAATAAAGTGATTAAGGGTTTGTTTCCTACATCATATTGTATTGTCTTACATTACATTTTATCAACAATAAAATGATTAAGGGTTTGTTTGACACACCTTGTATTGTCTAACATTGCATTTTCTATATGCAATACAATACAAAATAATGCAATTTAATACAATACCAAACATATCCTAAATCGTTACTTAGCCTATTCACAGCTACTTAACAACCAATTAAGCAGAGTGAGCAACAAGAGACAGAATCAAACGTTCAGAAAATCACACAACTTATAAGGAGAAGCACAGAACTGAAAAATCTATTGTTTAAAAAGCGTAAAATTCTAAAAAAGGAAAGTCTACCTGTGAAGGCAGGCCTCGGGAGATCCATCGCTGAGGACCATCCGATCGCGAGCGCCGTCGCGATCGTCGGCCAGGTGCTTCAGCTCGTCAGCGACGGCGATGTGGAATAGCTGTGGGTGGTTCTGCAGCACGCCGATCAGTTCCTTCCCTGCCGCCGTCCTCGGCTCCAGCGGCGAGTTCAGGCTGCTGAACTCGCAGTGGCTCGCGCCGGCGCCAGCGATCACCGTCAACCTCCTGTTCGTCCTACCGGCGCCGAAACTTACCACGGCGGGCCTGGAGAAGAGCGTGCTATGGCTTCTCTGGGGCCTCAGAGTCGACGGAAAGCTAGGGCTTTTGTGGTGGGCAAGACAATAGTCCATCAAATGCTTGCAAAAATCCTCTGAGAAACGAAGAAGATGAAGAAGAAGAAAAGAGTATTTCGATTGGTGTGAAGAAGAAGATGAATATAGAGAGACAAAGAGTGAGAATATTCTTTATAAATAGATAGGGTTTAGGGAAAGTTTGAGTCCAACACGGACCATGATAACTTCATAAGGTTTCCAAAACTTATCGTTGACTTGGTGGAGTCGTAGTTGGTTTCGTAAGTGATGATTGGGACTTTTTTTGGACGAATCAAAGAGCAATAAGAAAATTCGTACGCTGTGGGGTAGGGACACGCAATCCGCGCCTAGTTTCTAGATTTGCCGTGGTTGACCAAGCTGGATGGCTCTTATTCCACCAGATCACGATTTCGTGAACTTATTTTATTGTCTTTTTCCTTCTTCTCATTAAGTTACTCTATTTCTTTTTTAAAAAAAATTTATTTTTGGCTAAGATTTAGTGCCACACTACCGTCAGTACATATTTAAGTTTTTTCTCGCTCTCCCCTTTTTTTTTTTTTTTCCTTAAGAAGGGGAAAAATGCTAAAAGAGGAACCAAACCTAATCAGAAATCATCTTCTAAAAAAAAAAAAAAAAACTCAAATAATAATCAAATTCCAATTCAATTAAAATCTTAATAACTTTATAAGAAAATCGTTAATATTTTAAAATAATTAAATATAATTCTTACTAAAATTGCTCTTAATCCTATATTTCAAATCCATAATATATGTATTTTTGTACCACAAAAACTTTTAGAGTCCTCGTTTGGTATTGTATTGGGAGCTTTTTGAAATGTTTTTACACTTTTTTTGAGGTAAAAATTTTAAAAACACTGTTAACACAATTCTAAAAAAATTCTCATTTTTCAAACCAAAATAATTTTCACTTATTTTGAAAACACTACTAAAGAGACTATTTTGTTGTTAATTTATAGGAGATTTTTTTGACAAGTGTAAAAAAAAAAGCCGGACGCACTTTTTAATCATTAAATTGCTAGAAAATACCCAAAACACCTAACTTTTTTTGTTTAAATACTACTTTTATCTTATTTATTATTAAAATACTCAAAACAGCCTATATGTTTTGGCTAAATACTACTTTTGCCTTTCTTATTATTAAAATACTAAAACACTCCATGAGTTTTCAAAATAATACTCAAAATACCCCCTCAAGTAATAATGTTTTTAAAATTCTAAGATTATCCTTTGTAATATATATTAGATTGAAAGGTTAAAAGTTAAGACATTATTAAATCAAAATGCTATATAAAATCAATCTTCAAAAGTTAAAAACTTTCAAAATAATTGAAATATTTGCTTAGTTTAAATATTTATTTGAACATTTTAATTTACCTTTTCTTTAATTTTTAAGTCAAGGTATATTTAAAATATTTAATATATACTAGGATAATCTTAGAACTTTTAAAAAAATTATTACTTTATGGGATATTTGGAGTATGAATTTAAAAATATAAAGGGTGTCTTGGGCCTTCTAATAATTATAAAAGGGGACAAATGTGGTATTTTGGCAAAGCATAAGGGACATTTTGAGCATTTTAATAATAAGAAGGAAAAAGTAGTATTTGGGTAAAACACAAAAGATATTTTGGATATTTTTTCTTAAATTGCATCAAAATTTAAAAAATCATTTGTAAAGAAAAAAGCTATATTTGAATTGAAAAAGATAATTTTAAAAAAATTAATAAAAATCTAACTTTTAAAATTTTTGTATTATTTTTTTATCCTACTGAAGGTGTTCCTGATTTTATACAAAATTTCATTCGAAATCTCATAAACTTACAATTCTGCACGGTTGATTAGTCTTTAGATGAGTAATAATAATGTAATCGTTAAGTTTAAAAGTCATAAAATTTATTTTAATTGTAAAATATTTAAAATGTCAATATCTAACGATTACATAGATAGGTAAATATAGAAAAGTAAATAAATAAATACTTCAACTAATAACAATTAATTGGTAAAATTTAAAATATATAGTACTTAGTGTTGAATTCACTAATGAAATATAATCATTTAGTAAGGACTGTTTCGCTTAAGCAAACGACTCAGGTGTGAGTCCTTATAAACGTAGCTATTGGTATTGAAAGACTCTTGTCACCTTCAGGTCTTTCCATGGGTCGACTCTGAATTAGTCAGGCTAAACTACTCGAACATGAAGAGGCTCTTAAGGGTCCGTGCTGTTCATAGTGGATCCAAATACCAGGGGTTTTAAAAAAAAAAAAAAAAGAAATGTCAAAATTTAGCGTGAAAAAATTTAGTTTTAACATACTAATATTAATTTGGTATTATATTGGGTATACTTTTACAGGGCGTTTGAAAGGGTGGAACCACTTTTACGATAGCATGTGAGAACTTTACATTATAACAACCTACCACTTTTGTCAAACAAGGGCTTATATGTGCATGCCATACATGTTAAAACAGAATTGTGATGAAAACCATCATCACCCAGGATCATTCATGTCAAATCATCAAGAATATTAATAAGATGCTAAAGCTAACCTGAATTCATTGATTGAATGTGATTCTTGAGTCCTTTGGTTGAGGATCTTCCAAGTCTGGTAAGTAAATCCTCCTTTACAAAATGCTCTATAATCTCTCTGTAGATAGGGAATAGAAAAATAATGTACGTATTGACTTGGGGACCACAACCCTTTTATATAATTGCTAAACCCTAGCAATTATCCTTAATTACCAATTTAGCCCATCATAAAATTAGTAATTACCCTTTTGGTCTCTGCACATAGGAGGCCCACACTTAAAGATGCATTAAAAGCCCAAAACCTAAATTGATTACTTTTAATTGAGCAATCTTATCTGATAGCCTTTAATTCATATTTATTTAATATATTGGCCCATATATTGGATTTTGATCCAACAATCTCCCACTTGGGCTATATATGAAACTTTATAAATGTGAATTATACCTTATGAGCTCATGAATTTTGCTATCAAAACTTTATGCATCTCAACAATCTTGTCCATTAACCACATTAATATAGGACCAAAGCGACCTTCGTTACATATGTCGTAACTAGACCCATCAATGATCACGTATACCAATACAACTAATGACAAGATCATGCATGGATGTGTAGCATGAAAATTTCATGCAATGTGATCATAACATGCCTATTTCCAACTGGTCTACCTGAAAAACTTAGTGAGATCAAATCATACCAAAATCAGAGTGTGAATAAACTGAAACTTTATTTCTGTAGAAAATAACCTTAAAATATTCATAAACTGAAATAACTGAAAATGTTTATATCAAAAGAGCATTTAAAATTACAAACTCCCACTAAAACTGAATATCCTGAAATGATATGACACCCATACGAGCAGTGTGCTCATGAAACATTTTGGGTGGCAATCCCTTAGTAAGCAGATCTACAACCATGGAGTTTGTGCCGATATGGTCTATAGACAACTGTCCACTTTGAACTCTTTCTTTCACAACTAGAAACTTGATCTTTATATGCTTTAACTTCATCAAGCTCCTGTTGTTGTTGGAATATAAAACTGTTGACTTATTGTCACAAAATAACTTGAGTGGTCTTTGAATACTGTCCACTATGCGTAGCCCTGTGACAAAATTTTGCAGCTATGTTCCATGATTGGACTCCTCATAACATGCTATGAACTCTGCCGCCATCGTAGAAGATGCTATAAGAGACTGTTTAGCACTCTTCCAAGAGACAGCACCTCCAGCTAGGAGGTAGACATAGCCCGATGTAGATTTCATACTATCTTGGCATCCAGCATAATCGGAGTCAGTATACCCAATGATCTCAAGCTGTTCCGACCTTCGATACGTGAGCATGTAGTCCTTTGTTCTCTGTAAATACCTCAAGACTCGTTTGGCTACTACCCAATGATCCTTTCCAGGATTGCTTAAGTACCTGCCCAACATCCCTGTAACGTACGTAATATCCAGTCGCGTACAAACCTGAGCATACATTAGACTCCCTACTGCTGACGCATAAGGAATCTTTTGCATTTCTTTAACCTCAAAATCATTCTTAGGGCACTGATTGAGACTAAACTTGTCTCCCTTAGCCACAGGGGTATCACCTGGTTTACAATCCTGCATGCCATATCTTTTGAGAAC